>RJWM01013773.1:0-52511 GCA_004363535.1 Dasyprocta punctata
AATGAATTTACAAATGCACTGAAGTCCCTAGAGTAGCTTTCAGTTGCGAACTTTCCAACTTTGTCATCCCCAGTAAGGTATAAACAAAGGAGTGATGAAAGGTAGAATGGTTACATAGCACATTGCCAAACACATAAATGACCTATCAAACTTCCTCTAAGTTGATTAAAAAACAAAATGAACATCTGTTCTTAGTACACTGCAGCATATATTTAATTAAGACCAATACGACCTCAGCAAAGTAGAAGAAAGAACATCAACGCTTTTGAGTTTGTATCAACAAACTCAGTATCTCCAGAAACAAACATTTTTCTGTGTATATGACTTTGTAGACCAAAGAAAGTACTTTGTGCTATTCTAAGTGCAATGATATATTGTTAGTAACCATTTCTATCAATAATTAACACTGCACATCTATGCATTTAAGGATTATTTGTCATCTCAAAGCCCTTGAAGTGATTTTATTTGCCCTATTACTGCATCAGTTGGTGAAAAATATGCAGCTCTGTGAAAGAATGTAACAGCTGTTTAATACCAAATAACAACACTACATAACAATTGAAAAGAAGTAAAGTCAAATTCTGATACCAATTAAAGCTACAGGGATAAATTAGGTAGGAGGAATGTAGTTATCCAAATTGAGATCTGGGCATGCTAACAGGACTAATAATAAACTCATCTTTTACAGAGATTTAATAAGGAAGTCAGTTACCTAATTTTTCTTACAATGTTAAATTTTTCCCTCCTTGGAGGCTGGAGGAAGTGGTTGAAATGATTCTGCATTTGCTTTAGCAAATGTGTAAAATGGAAAGTGAGAACATGTTGTTGTTTTTTTCCATTCTGCCCCGGAGCCCTCATTCAGTCCATCTGGGAAACATCTAGTCCAAATCTCTACAAACAACAGCTTCTTACATATTTTATCTGATATACCCAGATAAAGAACATCCTCCTTGGTATTCTTAGTGCATCTGATTCCACCTTTACCACAGCCCACAGAATACTATATTATAGTGGATGGTTTATTCAATCTTTCTCCCTCAATAGACCTTAGGTCAGGGATCACATAATTCACTTTTTTACATATGATGTCAAAATTGATAACTGAAAAATATATTTGAAAATCAACAAATGTTCCATAGAAGAAATAACTAAGGACATTGGAAACTATGAAGACAACAGAATGAACTAGCAAATTGCAACATACTATCTGATGTTTAAAGGATTAAATTTTCAAGTCTATGCTCTAGTCAGTATGATATCCATTTTCCCCAGAGTAATCACCAAAAAAGAGTTCAGAGGAGATTGGTGAATATGTTCATATGTTCAATTCTTTTTATAAAACTTAGAAAAAAGGACACTGCTATCAACAAAGATATCTTGTTTTTTGAGTCAAGTATTTAGAAAGGGATCATATGATTGATTATCTAATATGCTGTATAATACTGTTTCAACCACACAATGGTATCTTTGTGATTCAAAAGATTCTAGTAGAATTTGGTATTGGTCCTATTCTGTCAAAGTCTAACACCGATTTAGTTTGCATTGGTTTCCTTAAGGGGAAGCAGAGAAACACAGATCTCAGATGACTTCAGACCATGCTCATTGCCCTTCATGTTCAGAGCCACTGATGAACAATCTCATACAAGAAGCAGGGTGAACAGATTATAGGGGTGGGTTTAAAAAGAGCTGCAGAAAACAACCTAAGTTGAAATAAAAGCTTAACTTTCTTCAGAAGGCTCTGAACCTAAAGGTTTTTACTCAGATGGGATTCTGATCGGATGGCAAATATCAGCACTTGAGGAGCAATTTTTATTATTTGGTGCTGTAAGAGGAACATCACTCCGCAGTGTCACTTTGGGGAGCAAATCTAAAATTCTATCTGTTATGAGGAACATAACTATAGTATAGGCAACTGTCTCCTTGCCCTGAAGAGTTTGGGGGCCAAAAAAAGTCTATAAAAATAGTAGAGATTGTGTCATTGGCAAGAGATTGAATCACAACAGACAAATTAGGAAGTGGACCTTGGATAGTGCTCCAAGGCAATATTCATAGTTTCTGACTCAAACTCAGAGTCTCAAGGATCAAGAGGCAAAGACCCCAGGAAGCTGTTGGTCTCATTGGGGATTCTTATAAACATACAGAGACATTTTTTGAGGAACAATTTACCTCAGGAATGTTTTTATTATACAAAATTCAAATTTAATCAATAATTGTTGGCCTAGAGACATAGTGTTCCATAGTGAGGGGTTGAATTCTGTAAGCATTCGTGAATTATGGTAGAATAAATTATAGAAATACAGCATGCTGCATTTTTCCATGGAAAAAAATGGACTGCTTTCTTGAAGGAGGATGGTTATATTTCAATGGCAGGCTTCCAAGTCTTTTTTCTTCTAATCCTTTTAAGCCTAGGAAGACATTTCAAAAAACAACACAAAATGTATTCAAACATAACTCTGGGTGTGCCTGTGCATATTCACACACTCCCCTTTCAACATCCCTCAAGGTATTCCATGGGCAATTGGCTAAATCTCTGATCTTATGCCTCAAGTCAGATAGCTCTGACCATTTCATCTCTATGCTCAAAAACCTTCAGCCTGGGACTACAGATAAAATTCAAATTCATCAACTTGGATTCCAAGTCTATTTTGCTCTGCCCTTCACCAGCTAGCCCAATTCCCTTTATTCTATTATGGCACCCAATGGACTACAGCCTTCTTGGGAAACACCCGACATGTAAAATTTCCTGCATTGAGCATGTGATATTTATAGCTCCATTTATTGAGATTTTATGAACCATCAAGGCTTGTATTGAATACAACCTCTTCCAAGAGGCCCTTCTGACTAAAATTAATTTTAGTCCTCCCACAACATCAATTTTTTCATTTCATGATATTTTGAAACCCACATCTTTAGAGACCTCCCGTCTTCAGCACTCAGTAGAGTGCTTGGTTCATGGGTATTGAGCACAAATTTGCTGCTTCTCATGCAACTTCCTGGTTTTCCTGATTGTAAAATCAGGGTATAAATTTCACTATTACTTTTAGATACTTGACAGATCTGACATTCTATAACTCTGTAGCCATAGATGCTATTCTCTTATCTGATTCCTTTCTTGTAAGCCACAATATGGTTTTTCAGTTTCCAGAAATTTAGAAAGGTGCCAAGGAAACTTATTTCAACAGTATTTTGCAAGTAAATTCTTTATTAAAAAATACAAATATCATTATCTTGTGGAGTTCTGAAAACCAAACTTGTATTGGAGGATTGCAGCAATAACAACAGGGTCTTGAGTAGTGCATTTTAGTTAAAAAGAGGTGAGCCCTCCATACATACTAACTTTTTTTTTTAAGACAAAGGGTAAAGAGGAAAGTATTATTTTAATTTTTTGGTTCAGGAAGCTGAAGTTGATTTCCTCAAGATAAGAGCACCTGACTGAAATTGAAGAAAATGTTCATTCATTTTCTAGTATGTAGTACTTTTCATCTGGGTTTCTGAATTGTGCAAACAAGTGCGATGATGAACTTAATAGGTCATCCCTAGAGTTCCAAAGACCATAATGGACTACAGTTTTCATGTAGGGATACACCTTGAGTGTCTGTATTTGGATCTAATACCTGTGCTCTATGTGTCCCACTGAGCCACTTCACACTGATAAAGCCTCCAGTAATAATGATTCAATGTTGACAAAGATGGTCCTGGAGCAGCTCTGTAGTCAAATGGAGGCAAGAAAAAGAAAGTGAGAGACTCTTTTTGCTTATTTGTCATTTTTCAGATCCAGCAGATAGTTGTCTGGAGTCTTGCTTTTCCTGTGTTTCTTCTCCATAAAAGTTAGTTCTCATAGGAATCTTGCCCTCCACATTTATCCACCGTAAGGTTCCAAACTGTACCATGTAGCAGATCATCTACAGTCTGTTGGGAAAACATGATAAACTAATGGGCATTGTGTGAATTGAGAAAATGGAGATGGAATACTAATGTGTTTTGTTGGGGGAAAGGAAGGGGCAGGTAGGAGTGAAAGAGAGAGAATTCACATTTTTTCTCCCATCAAAAAGCAATCACAATTTATTAGCATAGCTAACTACCTGGATTCCTCAGTTGGGGAAGCTGGGCTTTGGTATTAGCTATTTGTAGGTTTCCAGGAGTAGAAGAGCAGAGTGAAGAAAAGTTCACTTTCGCAATCACTAATTAGAGAATCTTCTTAGCAAGGCTCAGTTCTATGGCAACTATGGATTTAAAAAATGTTCACAGGACCTGCCTCAAAAAAAGCTTAATACTCAGTGGATGTATCAGGGCATTCTCCTTGGGTCATTGAAGAATGTTGGTTGCAGATTTCCAAATCATTGAAACAGAAATTTGGGTAAGTTTCTGTCTTCGTAGGCTAGTTTTGAGACTTAGCTAAGAAAGTTTCCATGGGTATCACAAATCTAGACAGAGAGAGCAGTGTTTCAAGCCTGGCACTATTTTCTTACATCTTGTAATATGCAAAAGATATAAGTTGTTTCTCAGGAGAAAAGAGGCAAATGCAAAGTTTATTCACTATAAAATATCACCATGAAAATACTTTGCGGGAATGGGTTCAGCATTATGGACATTAAGAATGGAAGAGAGAAGAAAAAAAGGACAAAGTAGGGTAGGAAAAGAGATCTAAGATATAGTTAGACACAGATGCAAACTTTTGAAAGTTTTGAGTATCATAGCACATTTAAAAATGGATTGCAGGAAGAGTTTTCTTTAACTGTATTCCCCTCTCTTCCTCATTCTCTAAAAAAGACATCCATAAGATATGCTACAATGGCATTACAAACAATCCCTTACAAATTAGTATGTATTCGCAGCAGTTGGTGTCACCGTAACCTAGCTCAGGTCATGCTCCTGTGGGTGGTGTGGATAATTGATTTTGCAAAGCTAAGCTTTGTCAGCACGGGTTATCCCAGATGGATGAGAAAATGCTCTACATCTGGCAGGTTCTGGGTGGTAAATCTCAGAAACCTCATTTCGTTTTATTAAGATACTCTCATTTGTAGCACACTTTCTTGGTGATAAAGTTAAAAATTTAAGTAGAAAGATAAACTGACCAGATAGATAGTACAAGCTGAATCTTGTGGTCTCTATAGTGGGAAAAGAAGCCCTTCCAAGTGTCAATCCCCCAGAGGCCTGCTCTAAGCACACGGACTGGAAGTGTTCTGCCACTGCCACTTCCAGAGCAATTGAGATTCTTTTTTTTTTGCTTCATTTTTGGCTTTAGGGGTGACTTGTTGGCAGAGACATATTTATTAGTAAGCCATAAAGCCAGAACTTTAAGTTTCTGAGATGACAAAATGGAAAGATCCATTCTACTTATATAGCTCCTTTTCTTTTGGATGTTTTTGTGGGAATTACATTGATAGAATCTTGAAAAATCTTTAAAGGTAGTTTTAAGGGTTATCTCTGCACATTCAGGAAAATAAGCACTCCCCTTTAGAGATTATAAATATTATCTCCTGCATCACCTAAATCAAGAAATGGAGCATTGTATGATCTGAAGTTCTCACTATTGTATCATATATCAAATATTACATCATACTATCATTATCACCCGAGAGAGGATATGCTGCTCAAAGAACTATTTATAACTTACAAAGCACTCTCATATTCTGTAAGTACTTGATCCAAACTGACTATCAGATTCATGGAAAAACATTTTCAAGAGTATCTTGCAAGCTCTCTGCTCATGAATTATCAGAGAGTAAGTTTCTCGACAGTCAAAAGTACAACAGGAATTCTCTACATAATATGTGCGCACTTAGAAGCATATATTTTAATATTAGTTGTTGCCCACTTTGGTGATGAACCCATGTAATTACTTTAGACGTTATAGTATAAGATTGGAAGTTCATGTTTGACTTATTTAAGCTATACAATGGATCAAAATGTATTTCTTTGGTCTCATTTCTAGGGAAGTATTTTTAAAGTCTTTGGATTTTATAATTTTCAGTATTAGCATAAGTCTGATTAGATTGTCTCAGTAATCAATCTGCATATTTTAAATTATCTCATAGCACCAGCAAGAAACTAAACACCATAGTTACTTTCAAATTTGACATGACTCAGTTTTCTGAAACTGCTTTAAAGTCACAGGAATAGTGACAAAATAAATGTATTTTCTATCTCTTTGGAAAGTTACCTAATTAATGACTATATAATTAACATCAGCCAGCTGTTGTCTCTATAAAAATGAAGCAGACATATTTTTCTCTATACACTTTTGTAATAAGACCACCTCTTTCACTTTGCCCTTCTATATTTCTGATGAAAACCTAGGCACACAGGAGAAATTCTAATAAATTTCTTTTGTTAAGAGCAATTCAAATCTGTGATAATTCAAACATGGACCATCGTGACAGCTCCAAACAGGTGGCCATCCCATGACAAACAAACTTGAGCAAATATTTCCTTCAGTAAATATTTCCTGGTGACATAAAAGATCATGGATCATAAATGTGGCTGCTTAATGTAAGGCATGCCAGATGGAGACTTAGAAGGGTGAGGGCTATGTCAGACTGCCTTTCTTTGTAAAAAGAAAAAGGAGGGCCTATATATTCATATTTGACAAACTATTCTACAAGCAGGAGGCTACACTTTTGCTGAGTACATTTTTTTCCTAAGTGTTACACACTATAGTGCAAAGTGAGCAGCCACTTCTTAGTATTCTTTAAAATTATAGAAGGTAATTTAGTTTTGGATACATATTCACATGTTTCTCTGAGACAAACTCTTGCTTATTTGCTATACAGAAAACAATAGAAATACATTGTTGTTTAAGATGAATATGAGTAATTACTGTATGAGGATTTTTTGCTTTGTTTGATATGTGTTTAGTCATTTGCAGCAATTTTACCACTTAATTTTTTTCTAGTTCACCATAGTATGGGAAATTTTAGGACGTTTGATGGTAAAATTCTAGCTTAGGGTTTTTTTTGTTTGTGTTTCAGTTTGAAAATAAAGCTGATGAATAAATAACTAAATGAAAGACAACTGTAATCTGATTTCTTCTAAGTCTTTTGTGTGGCACCTGGTTTAGTTTAGTTTATATTTTCCTTTAACAAATTAAGGTTGCTTTGAAAATATCCTAGTATTCCATTCATGTCACTTCAATAAAAATCTCAAAGTCATAGTAGAAAACATTCAGATCTTTTATTTAAAGGGTCATTTCATGGAGTTGTTTTCCTAGTCCCACACTAGGCAATTTCTTGCCTAGTCCATAACTTATTTCCTCCCCATCAACTCTCCTGGGTACTATTGGATTTTTAGAGGCAAAAAGACATAGAAAATATGCAAAATTTATTATTTGTCTACTTTAAAATACATCTACTTATTCTATTTTATTTTTTTTATTTTTTATTTTTTTTTTTTTGCAGCACCGGGGATTGAACTCACAACCTCGCGCCTGCCAGGGCAGGCACTTAAGTCACTGAGCCAAACTCCCGGCCCTGGTTTTTTTGAGGCAGGGTCGCACTATGTAGCTCAGGCCGGTCTTACACTCGCGTTGTAGCCCAAGCCGGCCTCAAACTCACAACGCTCCGCCTACCTCAGCCTCCCGAGTGCTGGGATTAAAGGCGTGCGCCACCACGCCCGGCTTACTTATTCTATTTTAGAAAGAAAGGTGGTCCATATGTTTTTTTCCTGCAGTGGTATTGAAACCCTAAATCTTATCACTTAATGACCTTGCATTGATCCTGTACACACACACACACACACACACCTCTTTAACATCTTTACCTATATATTTTAGTCTAGGTCTATTTTACTAACTTTACCCACTAACTCATGGCAAGAATCTTATTGTCATTAATTATATTACCTTTGGTGGCCACATTTCCTAAACCTCAAGCTAGACAGAAGATTTTTTTTCTAGGGATTCCATCTCTATTAGAATTTCAGCAGAATTTAAAACAGCTGGCCATTTTAAAAATACTTCCCTCTTTGACTTTTTTCTCTTCCAATACTCAAGCTTGAAATCTTTGAATAGTTTCTACATAATAGAGTCTTGTAAATTTGTATCTGTAACCTCATAATCTTGTGTTCATCAACTGCCTACTTGATCCTGCCACTTAGGTGACCAGTAGAAAAGTTGAAGAACAGATTCTTGGGGTCTATATATTCATATTTTACCAGTTCTACCCTTTATCTGATCCTCTCTATCAGTAAAAAAGTACCACCATCACCACTGTTTTCAGCCCCAAATTTAGGAGTCATGCCACCTCCAATATAGTAAGTGTAGATGACTGATGCCATATACTGTAACATGCTTAATCTGATCCCTTTTCTCTATTTGTTTCAGAGTAGGACAACTACCTCTTAACTGGTTTCCTTACTTCTGATTCTGTGGATCCAACCCAATTCATTTTCCATGGAACACTATGGGGTCACTCTCCTGCTTAGAGCCATTCATTTAGTTATTTCTCATTATATTATATGTAGAGTACAACCATGTTTCCTTACCCCTTCCCCTTGGCCTTCATATTTTGCTAGTAAACTTTTCTACACATTAGTAACACCGAGACAAAACTATTGTTGAAACCCCAAATACTCTGAATTGATAGTGTGGGGTGGGTTTAAGCTTTGGTATTTTTTAAGTGCTGTAGAATGCAAGCCAGAGTTGAAAATACTGACTATGATGGACTGTTTAAGTATTTGTACATACACTTCCTCTGATTCTTGCTTTCCTTCTTGATGTTCTAGCTACAGTGGCATTAAACACATGATATCCATTCCTGCCTTGGGGACATTAGCTATCTGCTCCAACTACTTTCTTTTCAGATTTTTCACAAGGCAGGCTTCTTCCTGTCATTTGTTTCTTAATGCAAATGTCACTTCCTCAAAGAAGCTTTCCCTAATCACTAAATCTCAATTGACCACCCACTGATTAACTACCATATACCTGTTTTTTTTCTTCCTAGTGCTGACTTTTTCAGACTTATTGATTTGTTCATTTCTGCTTGTGAATATAGTTTTAGTAAAAACAGAAATCAATACATAGAATATGACAAGTTTCACCAAATATTTGATGGCAAGTGAATCAATATAATTATGGGAAAATATGAGAGATATTTAAAATTGTATAATGCAGGAAAATCCAGGACATTTTAGTTGCTTAACAAACAAGAATATATAAAATCATGTAGCCAAGAGCTTTAGATATAGCTCAGTGGTAAAGCACTTGCCTAGCATGCACAAGGCCACAGGTTTCATCCTCAGCACTGAAAAAACAGGAGGAGGAGGAGTAGAAGTTGGAAGAGAAAGAAGAGGGTAAAAACTGAGTAGCCAGTCTCAGGTTTTGAAGCATCATTCCTTGGTTTGAGGAAGGTAGAAGGAAATGGTATTGTTAATTTTTCTCAAACATTCAAAAACTAAATTTTAAGACATTTAATCAGCAAGTATCAAAAACATCCTGTAGCCTATGATTTTATTGACAAGTGCCACTGATTCACCACTGTGCTATTTTTCATCATTTGGCTGACATTAGACAAAAGATCAAGGCAGAACATTTAAGTGAGTATGCATGCATGTCTTATAAACACATGATTTTGCTTGTAGGGAGGCTGTCAGTGGAACTATCACATAAATTATGATCTCCAGTGTTTTCCAACCCTGGATGCACATTAGGACTTTCCAGGGAGGAAACATCACAGGGTAATTAAAAGAGAATATCTGAATATGGGGTCCTAGCATTGATATTTTTGAAGTTTTGCCCTCTAGGTTGTCCAAGTGCTTAATAGTCAGTTAAAATGCCACTGACGATCTATACAATTTGGCCTGAGAAAGGGAAAACCTACCAAATTCACTAATACAGTAGTAAATATCCCAGACTAGAGAAATTCATCACTTAACATGCTTAGTTTTTCCCTTGACACACACTGATATTTTTTACTTCATCATTGTCGTTTACAAAGTCATAAATGCTACTAGAGGTCAAAAGAAGCAAACACATAGTTTTTTTTGAGAGGGGAAGAAATATTTTTGAAATTCTAGTTAAAGCAGAGAAAAACAAGATATGCCTTTTAAGTAAGAGACCAAGGGGCTTCGTTAGCTCAACTCTGGCCTCAGGAAGGCACTGGCGCAACATGGAGACCAGACCCCAGCCCCAGGTCCTGCATGCCACTCACTCTGCTATGTTCCAGCTCTGTGACCCTGTGTGAGTTACTGAACTTTTTTCAGCCTCCTTTACTACTCATGCAAAATGGATGAAGATCTCTTCCTCGGTGGATTTTTATAGTAAGGATGATCCTAGGTATGTGCAGTGCCAGATACTCCTGGTGATGTTGTTCTTTCTCTTTTTTTACTGTCTCTGAATTATAGTCATACTCATTAGTACAATTATAGCTGACACACAGTAAGTGCTAAGAAGTGCTGGCAACTTGTGCTATTGTAATACTTTTTTTTTTTTTTTGACATGGACGTAATTTAAATGAGGAAGTCCTAAAGGAGGTTAATTTCAACATCTTCCTCTAAGTCTTTGCTTTTCCTTCAGTTGCAGAGGAACTTGAATCATTTTTGTGAATTTTGGAACAGATAGTGCCAAAAAATTGGAGAGTGAGTTGAAGATAGGTGAATCTATTGGTCGCTCTGAAATGCATATCAGCTGGCATGCCATGAAGAAGGGGGTGGCCTTTCAGTTTTGCCCACTGAAGCTTTACTAAAGGGGACTTCACAAAAGAGGAAGGCTTAACAGTCCAATATACTGTTTCTCCTAAGAAGTGAGTGAAGTGGGGACCCACAGGTTCTTTACAGTATCTCTGCATTCCACTGACAGGCGATGTGCTACATACAAAAGGCTCAGTCCTGTTCCATCTCAGAATGCTAGGCCTCTCCTACCTGAAACTTAGGAAACTTAGAAAGCCTGTCTGATTCTCTAACATCTTACCTCAGATTACTTGATCAGGGTATTTCAGTCAAATTTTAAGGGTCTCTTCTCTCAATGTCCTAAACAAGCAAAACTTTGAGAGGAGTCATTGGGTTCCCTTTTTCACCATCTCAGTCTGTTTATTCATGGAAATCCTCACATGGGAGGTTTTCTTAATTCTGATCATATAGCAAAAATAAATCAAACAATATGAACAATTTATAGTACATTTTAATGGGCATTGATAGAAAAAGGATATATACAGGCATTCTGTATTTGCTACTCCTCAGGAAAGAGGTTTTATTGAGGTTTTATATAAGCTAGACACAGAGTAAACATAGAGAAAATCTTCTATACAAATTTTAAGTAAAAATAAATTTTATTTATCACTAGCAAATGAAATAACTTGAAAACAATGCCTGTAAGGTATTTTACAAAAGCTTGAAAAGTTGGGATATTCTTTGATCCTTAAAATTTAGGATATTATTAGAAACAGTAGATGTAATGGGGAAAAAAACCTTAATAGTTCTTCCTTGATCCTTCCTCTCTGCTGGCCACAGTCACAGAACAAACCTTCCCCAGAGTGCCAAAGCTCTTGAAAACATTTTTCACTCAAGCTTTCGTTTCCTCCTTCCAGTGGCCACTGCAATTTGGCATTTATTCTTATATTCCTCTATAATGTCGCCAGTAACCTCCTCCTAAGGACTAAATTCAATGGATATTAAGAAATCTCTGTTTGATATCCATAGCTTTGAATTTTGTTAGCCTACTAAGTTTTCCTGGTTTTCATAAAGCTACTCTGTTCTAAAATGGGTGTGGAGGTGCATGCCTATAATCCCAGAATTTGGGAGGCAGAGGCAGGAGGATCATTGCAAGTTTGAGACTAGCCTGGGTTACAAAGTAAGCTCAAGGCCAGCCTAAAGTGAGACACTGTCTCAAAATGTAAAAAAGAAAAAAATATTGCTGCTCTGTCTTGGTTGTCTCCTGCCTTTATGACAGACAGGGCATCTCTTCTGGGTTCTTCTGGCTGCTGACCTTGGCAGGTTCTCTTTCTGAAGATGTTATATGAAGACTCCCATTTGCTACCTTGACTTGGGCTGCTGCCTATGGCTCACAGCCTCAAAATCACTGTGCCAGTCCTGACTTCTCTACCTGGGCCTCCAGATGTGCAATTCCAGCATCTGTAGGCAATATTAACTTTGCCCTCCTACAAACAACTCAAAGAGCTTTATCATCTACTCTGAACTTACTCCTCATCTTTGCTTAGTATTGTCACTGGTATTTTAACCAATTCTTTAAGCTAGGAATGTAGGAGTCCATCTTGTCTTTTTCACATAACTTCATTTATAATATCATATTAACCATAAACTACTGATGTGCCTATCTTTTGACTATGACTTCTCAGTGCTCCCTCCATGGTCCTATTCCCATATTCTAAATTCAGGCCCACGTCATCTCTTGCTGGGACTGTCATAATGGTGAACTGGTCTTTCTCTCTCTCATGTTGCAACTCTCTGAACTCCTGCCACTGCTCATCTTGTAATACATATCTTCATCAGACTACCTATCAAAACAGAAAACTTATCTCACTGTATATTATTTCTTGTTAAAAAAAAATCCAAGGTCCCTTGTTGTCTTTAGGATAAGCACAGTTCTTACTGGGTTCTTGAGCGTGAGACTTTAGTGTGGACTCACATAGGCCACTCCCTCACACAAGTCTCCTGTCCATCCTAAGTAAGTGCATTCCTCCGTGTCTCTCAGCCTTCCTCCATGCCAGCTTCCTCTTTATCCACCTTGATAACACCTACTTGTCCTTTAGGAGCCAGCCCAACTGTAACTTCTTGTTTTAAGTATTCTGTGGCTTCGAAAGATTTAGATACTATACTGTGCTCTCAGAAGCAGAGCAGATCATGGTTATGAGAGCCCTCCAGAATCAGACACTGCTGAGTTCACTTAGCTCTACCACTTCAGAACTATGCGCCTTGGACAGGACACCTCATCTCTGTAACCCTATAAATGTTGACCATAGCAGTACCTTTACATCACAATCTTATAAAATGTTGATTATTGAAATACTTTGGGGAACATTCGCTGAAATAAATGACTATAAAACACTTGACCCAATAACTGGGATATCACAATAAGTATTACATTTTTATAGCATTTATTCTTTTTTTCCCTTAAATCAACCAAATGTGTACTATGTTTCCACTTCACTACAGTTACTTATTCACTTATACAAAACTTAGCACAAGCTTACTGTGTCAGCAGACACTATCTTCAGTCCTTCATATGCATCATCTCATTTAATACTCCTTACGAACTTCTGAAATAGATATTTTAATTATCATTTTAAAGAAACAAGATCAGAGTAATTAAGCAACTTGCTCAAAGTCACAAGCAGCAATATCATCAGATCTGGAATTCAGGATGTCTATCTTCAGAGCCTACGACTCCACTACAATATTAGGTAGTAAAATGGTATTGTTTGATATAAGTGAAAATAATAAATCATCGCTAAAACTTAAAGCTATAAAAGCAGTAAGAAATATAATAGTTTAATAATGTCATTTTAATATAAAACACTTAAATGCACATTAATTTATCTATATTCCACTGGAGGGGGGAGAGAAAGAAGAGGAAAGGTAATGCTCATTTCTTTAATATGGATCATTATCCAAAATCTACAATAAATACTGTGTAAGGGTAAAAAACTGCTCAAAGAGCAAAAGTAGTTGGGAAAGGGAAAAGGAGGAAAGAAGGAAGGGAAAAGGAAAAAGACATAAATCTGTACACATGTATATGTAAGATAACTAAAATGGCTCTACTGCTGAATGTATTAGTTATTGAGAAAAGATCGGTTAATACTCATGATTAGATCAATTTTACATGTCTATATCTGTTAATGTAAACAACCATGTTGAAGGTAGAGATACACAATGTTGCAACCATTGTCAAGTTTCTTGTTTTGTAAACCTATAATATTACTGTTGTGAATTTGCTGCTGTCATTTGTTTGTCTCTTTTGTTTTTTGTCTTTCTTATATGTGTCTTTTTTCTCTTAAATAAAAAAAAATGTGGATCATTAGAATTCTGTATTATCTTTCTTTCATAAACCATACTGGGAAATGCATTGTTTATAGTCTACATCAGTAGTTCTTTCAGAATGGAGTGGATCTTAAAGAACCTTGCTAAGCAATTTGTGCAGATTTGTCTAGATTTTTGTCCCTTTTCTCCCCTCAGTCATGTGCGTACGTATGTATGTATGTGTGTATGTATTTACTGTGCTGGGGATTGAATCTTGTGCCTCATGCATGCTAGGCAAGCACTTTACCACTGAGCTACATACTCAGCCCTTTTTATTTTGAGACAGGGTTTCAGTAAATGGCCCAAGCTGGCCTCAAACTTGTGATCCTCCTACCTCAGCCGCCCAAGTAGCTGAGATTATAGGCATGTGCCACTGCATCTGGGTCCTCTCTTCAATCTTTGCAAACTGTCACACATACATCTAATTCAAAAGCTTTTATTTTGGCCAAGTACCCTTACTGAATATCTCTAGAGAACTCATTTTAGTGTTCATGAAACTAACAGCCCATTTTTATTATACTATATTTCATAGACTATTAAATTGAGCTATGTAACTATAGTAACGACCTTGACTGGCATAAATAGGTTAGGAAACAAACATGACAAATTCTTACTACTAATAAAACCCTAGATCTGGAGGGGAGGAACATGTGAGTACCTGGTCCTCTCACCCTGAATGGTCAGTACGCTCTGTCAGTAGAACAATCAGTCAGAAGGGAAGGAGAGTCTTGGTTAAATTGACCTCTTGGTTAAACAGAGATTAAGACAGAGTCTGCTGTGGTATTATGCTCCCAACACTTTTTATGAAATGACATAAAATTCATTTAACCATCATATTCTAGGTCTTAGTCTCAGTGTTTTCTTGCAGTGACTTCCTGTACTTAGGCAAAGCAGTTCTCATTTCATGGTTTAGTACATGTGTCAATGGAAAGTTATTCTACTAGGATTAGAAGCAAAAAATGATGAGTACTTCATCAATGGAATGGGACTGTTTGTAGTTATCAAATGATTAGTGTGGAAAGTAACAGCATGCAGCAATGAAATAAGAGCTCTCAGCATTGATTTACCATCAGTTTTACATGTGGATTTATATCAAACGTGATACCTCTAATCTTTAGAAGAATTACTATGCAGACACAGTGAAAAGAAAATGGGAAATGAGATGCATATTCTTTTTTGAGTCTTCTTTCCAAATGATCAAATATTATTCTCTCATATTTTTTATTACAGTGCCTTTAAGACTTTTTATCCCAGCAGAGACATAATCAGTTTAAGATATTCAAAATTAAGCAAATCTAGGCTCTCAGAAGATATTCTCAAGTTCTTGTGGGCCTGAAGAGGCTTAACTGAATTGTCTAATCACGTAAAACAATCTGTGCAATGAATCAAACAGAGAAAGTAAAATAGCAATGCTCTGGTAGTAATTCACAGCCTCAGAGGTGAACTTCAGGTGAGTTTATCTAGTTGCAGAGGAAGAGGGGAGTATGACCCATGGAAAATCTTGTAGTTCCAGAAGAATCTCATGTTGCAGCCTGTCTTGTGTAACAGAGTTTCAGGATGGTGTTTAAACATTAACCAAACAGACACTGGAGGACAAAGTTTAATGAGTAAGGCATTGGATAGATGCTTAAGCATGAGCACTTTTCCTGAGAAAGTCTCAAACTTACTGAACAACTTTTGATTATCCATTTATTATGTGCTGCTCATGAGAAAGATGTGGCTAATGAAAAATTTGTCATAAAATGCCTTGAGGCACTTTTTAAATTTTTAAGTGTTTCCTCTCCTTCAGATTTAATTTTAAACAACTTAATTTTTGTAAAAAACTAGTGACCTTTTTGTGCTTTCAAGGCACATTTCAATATGGAAATACTTATGAATTTAAAAATGGAATTGCCCTTTTCAGTATGCTGGTTATGGGAAAAGGTCTCACTAAATATAAACCCCAAAATGTATCTCACTCAACTTTTAAAGCTGTGACAGACACAGAGTAGTCACTCAATAGTTATTGAACTAATGAATTGCATCATCTACATTAAGTTCTAGAAGATGCTTAAACCACTGCAAAAGGAAAACAAGTTACTTTGTTTGAGCAGACAAGATACCCAAAATTTGCAAATATACTATCCTAATAAATGACTTATTATTCAAAGCAGGTAGCGACAACCACATAAAACAGAATGTCAGAAAAATACCTGATTAAACAGTATCATCTTCCCTTAGGGCAAAAAACTTGTTTCAGTTAAGGAATGCTATTAAATCCATGCCATTTTTCTTTCTGATTCTATCTTAATTGTTAACTGGATTAACTTCATTTTCTTTCCTGAGAATAGAGAAAAAGTAGCAAATTGTATTTTATTATTTTTCAGTTGCTTTTGCAACTCCCCAGGATGGACTTGATAATCCTAGGGAAGTGCAAAAAATGACTTACACTAATTTAGGCAGTTCTCAATTATTCAAGAGCTCATTATCCAGAATGTGGGCTGTTTATAATTCCTTTTCCCTTCCTTGCTCCCACGTATTTTTGTTATGAAGAGAAATATAGAAAGGTTACCCTCATATCAATATGGTTCCTTACTAGCTAGTAGCTTTGATCAAATGGTTTTGCAATTATTTTCTAAAATGAAGCTTGTGAATTATTTGTGGATTTAGGTTACATTTAGAAATCACTCAAATTATTTTTAAATTATAGCAACACACATTTCCCTTATGCTCAAAATAGTTTAAATTTTGAGAGATTAGATTATGACAGCTTTTTAAAAAAACTTTGAGGTTGTAACTAGTTGTTAGTAATGAATGTAGACTAAGATATTCATGATTTTCACGTGGAGAATACACACTGTGTTTTGGCAATATGGTAAACTACTGTATAGTCAGACATTTGAAGGTTTAAGGTTCTGGTATCCTTTGGCAAACTTTCATTGTACAGGTTCTGGTTGGAAAGTATAGGGCCAGAAAATAAAGATCAGCCAAACAGTCCCTTCCCTGTAGTAGGCCTTGGCCTCCTGGAAGAGCCAGGAACCAAATACATATTTATAAAAACAACATGTTGAGTGAAATAAACCAGACACTACAAGACAAATACTGTATAAT
Organism: Dasyprocta punctata; assembly: GCA_004363535.1. Lineage (NCBI taxonomy): Eukaryota > Metazoa > Chordata > Mammalia > Rodentia > Dasyproctidae > Dasyprocta > Dasyprocta punctata. The sequence continues at coordinate 17,059 of RJWM01013773.1, forward strand.
CTCACTGAAATAAAGAATTAAAAAAAGTCAAACTCAGAAACAGAGAGTAGAAAGGTACTTAGCAGAAATTGGGTGTGGGTGAGGGTAGGGAGAGATGTTGGTCAGAGGATACAAATTTTGAGTATAAGAGGACAAGTTAAGGGGTGCTGATGTATAGCATGGGTGGTGCTGGCTGTGTTGATTAATTTGATTATGTTTATTATGACTATATATATATACCAGATCATCACACTATATGCTTTTAATATATTCAATCTTTGTAAATTAAGTATTTAAAATAGAAATGTAGTAAATTCAATGGGAGAGATTACAGAGGGTATACAATATTAGAATGCTTATAATTGGTTACCTTGCCCAGCTTGAGGCAGTCAGCAAAGGTATCCTGATACATGATGAAGCAGCTGGACTAGATTTAAAGACTGATAGGGTTTAACTAGAAGAAGATGGACAGTCTTTTAGATGAAGGACAGTGCACGAGGCCACAGACTCAGAAATATTATCATGGCACATCAAGACAGGAGTTTTGTAAAACATTAGAGTCATAATTTTTCATTCATCCAATCTCCTATGTGTATTGTACATACAATGACCAAGGTACAAGTCTCTGCTTGTATGGAGCTTACATTTCATGGAGAATAGCAAGCAAGGAAACAAGAGACTTCTGAAGTGACAAATTTTGTGAGGAAAACAAAAAGCTTTATGGGATAGAGTGAGGGGCATGTGGGAAGGATGGATATTTTTAGATAGTGCAAGAGCTTTTCTGAGGTGACATGGCACTACACCTTGAACCCTGTGAAAACTCAGGGAGAAGGGATTTCCACATGGAGTGACCAGAAATTACGAAAGTTTTCAGATAGGAATGAACCTGGACACTTGAGGCCTAACTGATGAGCAGTTTGCAGAACGAGGTGAGAATGATAGGAAAGGCGTTTGGAGATTGAACTGAGTCTCACAGGGTCTTGTGGTCCAGGAGAAGGCTTGGATATCACAGGAGGTCGCTGTAAGGGTGTAACTTGACTTATGCTCTAAAAAGGCATGTAGGGGAATAGAATGGAGAGGGTATGGAAAATAGAAACTGGAACCCTTTGGGTTTTTGTTTTTTAATTTTTTTTTTGCAGCACCGGGGATTGAACTCACAACCTCGCTCCTGCCTGACAGGCGTGTAAGCTGCTGAGCCAAACTCCCAGCCCTGGTTTTTTGGGGCAGGGTCAAGTAGATTCAAGTGTCAGATGGTGCTGCAGAAGGTAAACTTTGAAGTTTCTTATGTCCTTAATTAGGTCTGAATTCATGACCAGTTTTATGAATAGTAAAAGCACTCTCTTATAATAATGGCTTGAAATATTCTTAAAAAGACCCAAAGGAAGAAAGACTTAACAGCTAAACATTCTCCTCGAGAACACTGCCAAGGTCAACAGAAATTTTTGAAAAGGGAATTGAATTTCAACTTGAACTTCACTCCTAGCCAGCAAGACAAATGCAGTATTGGGAAAATTACTTGACTAGCATAGGTCTCACTCAGGAGTCATCCAGAGAAGTGGATGGGAAGAGTCACTAAGGAAAGATGAGTTAGAAGATGACCGTCTTACAAAAGCAATGGTAGGAGCAAGGCTCCAGGCTTAGGGTCCTCACTAGGGTTTTGATGATCAAAATGAAACAAAGTACTCCTTGCCCATCCCTGAGCAACCCTAGCTACAGCCATGCGTTACTAAACCACAGAGATATGTTATGCAAAGTGAGTTGTTGGATGATTCCTTCAGTGTGTGAACATTACAGTACATAATCACCCTCACCTAGATGTTTGGGCCTCTTCATACAAATAAGCGATTAAGTAAACATGAGATGTTTCAGGCTGCTGGTAGCATAGTACAGCATCAAATTTTACAGGAGACTTTTTTTTAATAAGCAGACAGTATACTGTAAAATAATAATAAAAAGTTTATTTAAAAATAGTAAAAACAAAAACCAGTAATATAATCATCTATTATCAACTCTTACATAATATGAGTTATGTACTTTACTTTTATACAGCTGGCAGAGTATTAGGTTTGTTTACCTTGACATTATCACAAACATATGAAAAATGGATTGTGCTATGATGATAAGACAGCTATTATGTTACTAGAAGATAGATTTTGAGGGGGCTCCATTATAATCTTTTGAGACTGCCATTGCGTATGTGGTTCATCACTGGCCAAATGTCATATGACTTTGATTAAATGGATTGACCTGGAATTAGTAATATTACATGAGCATTGAATACTTGGGAAGCAAGTACCATCAAAGACTTCTTCACCTATCATGCCAACATACTGTTTGGGAAAGGTGGACTTTTCCAGTGTGATTTAAATATAAAGCTAATCATGAAGAAATGTTGGACTGAAAGGAAAAAATGAGAATTCATTAATAATTTAAGATTTGTGCAGCTTGCCATTGACTTAAAAACTGATATAGGCTTAAAATGTTGCAAGTTTGGGAGGTTCTCTAGTCGTGAATGTTGTAAATGTTACAGATCTCTTTCTGCTTGAGAGCATTAACATTTTCTCAACAGCTAAATTATATTTGCAATCATTTTCTTGAAGAAATAGAAGAGAAATAATGCAAGATGAATTAGGAAGGCTACCTTATCCATATAATTTAAGATGAAATGATTTCAATATCAAGATCTTACAGGTATTTGAGTCATTGTTTGCCAAATTGGAATCCAATTTTCAATTTCCTCTGAATATAAGGAAAATCTGAAGTCATATAGTACAGTAAAAGTTTCTGAGCTGAGTGGGGAATGCAAAGCATTTGGCTCCTAGCTCTGAGTTGGAGCCACTAGATTTCACTTACGGCTTTGAACATTATTAAGTGACATTTCAGGCATAGAGACTTTGATTTATAGTGAAATGGCAGCTTTAGAGCAGGGCTTTATTCAGTGCCACTGCCCTCAATAAACAGGGAGCTCTATCCTGTCTCTAGGCAATGTCCACAGTGACAGGAAGAAGTGTAGTATATAAATCACAATAACATTGGATGAATAATCTAGGAAAGTAGGGGAAGATATTGAAATATCAAGTCACTAAGGAGCAGCAGTCCATTTTTGTACGGTTCTCATATATTCAATTTTGTGCTGAGGTGAGGAGAATGTTCAGCTGCTTTACCTTCAATATCATCCAGTCACTGGAGTTTTACATTTATTGACCTGGTATCTTTTCTTTCTTTATTTTTAATTTCATATTCTGAAGTTGACAAGTTGCTGTAAAGAAGAAGAGCTCTATAGCCAGATGGGAAGATTTTCAATGAGCCCTAAAATTGAGCACTTGCAAATTAAATGTGTGAACTGAATTCCAAAAGGGGTAAATGAAAATTAATAGGGTCAGAGTTGGAGAAACATGTCAAGTAGATTTAACAACTGCTTGTTTCCCCCATGTTCTCATTGGCGAGCTCAGGCACCAGTTAGAATATTATTGTGCTGTCTGGGGGAGATTACCAGCAGGAAATTGTCTAACTGTAATTCAGCTTAAAGATGCCAGCCAGCTTGGCCATTCAGCCTGAGAAACACAAACACTGCATGGAAGCTGTTCCTCACACAAGTCTCTGTATGGCAGGATGTTACCTTTTATTCCTACGGAAATGTAGGGGAGGCTGTAAAGGAGTCTTCCAGATGGAGACTGCTGTGGCTTGAGTAAGGACTGAAGTTGTCCTCCAAGGCTTCATGCATTGAAAGCCTGGACTCAGTGTGGCAGCACTGACAGTAGTGGGACCTCTGTGATGTGAGGTTATGCACAGTCATGAGGCTGCTGCTGTGGGAAGGGGCTATCAGATTTCTTGTGGGATTGTAGTTCATTTTCAAAAGAGCTAGTTGTTATAAAAGAGGAAGACTGCCCCTCTGTTGCCCTCTGGCTCCTTGTCTTACCATGTAACTGCCACTGTGAGGCCATTCGGCATGTGATTCAACCAGGGGAGCCTAACCAGAGCCAAGCAGATATCAAAGTCACGCTTATGAACCCCTACAGCTGTGAGCTAGAAAAATCCTCTTTACATGTTACCAAGCTTGAGGTACTTTGTCACAGCAACAGAAAACAGACTGAGACCAATGTCTTCACTTAATGGAGGTAAAAGTTGTTCCAAAAGGGCTATACAACAGAGAAGCAATGAAAATTCTACATTATCTTTGACTTTGCAGGCTAAGTGTACATTCTAGTATTCTCCGGCCGAGTTTCTTACACTAAAGCCTTGATTAGCATTTACTCAGAAAGCAACAAGCTAAGCTGTGACTGAACCATGAGTCAGGAGGACATTGGCTACCTTCCAGCAGTTTGTGTACTTGCTGACTGGGGCAGAGGGAATCACCACAGAGCTCAGTGATCCAACTGTTTACAATTGGCTGCTTAGGTACCACCTGGCTTCTTACCATCACTTGCTCTGCAGGTAGTACTGGCAGCTATGTTTAAAGTGGGAGGTGCCAGCCAACCCTTCTGCTTGGCTTTCCAAGTATGAAATTAGGCTACAAAGTTGGGCTGGGATTAGAACATATTACTTCTGTTACGTGGAACTTGAGTGAGTTGGAGTGATTTTTAGAAAAAGATGATGATAAATCTGGTCACTATTTGATATCCCTCAAACAAAGAGACATACTTTCTGAATATTCTCCTAAATGAGGTGAGGTAACAGCTGAACTGAAAGGATTGGTAGGAAGCCAGGGGCCAATGAAAATTACTTTCTTTTCATAAATCTTCACTTTTCCAGGGCAGTAAAAACAGTAAAACCTCTGTGTGAAAACTCACTCTTTGTTTCTATAATTAGAAAACTGAGCTGTATAACTGTTAGTTGGAAAGGAGAGAGTATTAATTATAAATACCACACATCGAGTGATGGTAGCGTTATCATATGGCCCACCCACAGGAGCTATTAACTCTCTGAGATGCTATTTTAGACAATTCAGTTTCAGTCTAATGTTGGTTTATAAGTATAAAGCATGAGACTGCAGCACTTCTGATATGCAGTGCTTAAAAGATACTGGGGAAGAAAGGCCAAATTCATTTCAGATGTTTGGAATAATAGATTTCTGGTGTAGGAGAAGATTTCAAATGAACATTCAGCATTGGGCTTTTCTTCAAAAGTAACAAACTGCATAGTTTATAAGAAGTTAATGAGGATGCATTTCCAAAATCACTGTAGCAGCCCATTGTTTGAGAGTTTTCTACACAATTTTTGTTTTATAAAGAAGCCAGTGTTACTATTTGCTTTCTTTTCCCAACTGCTGAACTTAAGAATAAGAAGTAAATCAGGTTTAGGTGTGTGTAAGCACAATCACACAGAGTTTTAAAGAGTGTTTTTAACAATGTAACCACATTATACATTAATCTATCATTTAAAAAAAATCTGGGATCTGAAAATTTTTGGAAAAAGACATGGTATCAAACAAATAATGAGGATTTTTTTTATTATACCAATTTTATAAACAAAGAACTGGATACCCCAAATGTGGGTGACTTTTCTAAGAAGTCACATTGATCTCCTACCCCAGGGGTCTAGTTGGGATGACTTAGCCTGTTGAGACATTGTAGCTCAATCCAGTCATCAGCTCTACCATTTCCAATTCAAAAGAGGCTCAGTCTCTTGCTTGCTAAATGCTACATTAAACTGGTGCATAAAATGATCTAGTAACCCTGGCAAATACGCTAGCTAAAATAACAAGTATATTATTCACCAGTCTGTTGAGCTTATGTTTATAGTACACTATTTGTTTCACCTCTAAGCACTTGATCCTTTGGCCTAACAGTCACCACCAGAAGAAGAAGAAAGAGGAGGAGAAGTAGGAGGCGGAGGAGGAGAAGAAAGGAGATACAGTTTAAATGACTTAACATCTTTCTTAATTCTTTAAGGTCTTGGTACAACATAGATTTAATTAAAGAAATTCATCTTTACTTTAAGATGATTCCTGTTCTTTGAATTTTCTGGGGTCTATTGTATTTAAATTACATATAGATCAAAGAATAATGAATCAGTCACAGAATGTCAAAATTGCAAGGAACTTCATAGGTTATCCATCTCCTTCTCATTTTCCAGTTGAAGTTGGATAATTTATTAGGTTCAAAATCCCTCAGCTGGCCTGGCAAGCAGCAAAATCTCCTAACAGTTTTGCTTTCCAAGTGGTTAAGGAGATGTGCATATGATCTGTAATTGATTTACAGAGCCTGGGTTAATGCGTGTTGATCTCTGAACTGTGCGTCATGATTATCACCCTTTTCTTGGCCATGTTAGATGTATCAGCCTCAGGCTCAACCCTCAGATTCCCACCCCACAGATGTTTGTAAAGGATACTTGTTAGAAGCAATCATAGAAACACAAATGAGACGCTGTGAACAAGGAGTCCTACATTGAAGGAGCTAAAAATATTCACCAGTGGAGTTGATAACATCCTCCTGAGCTCCCAGTGCCCACACAAACCAAACATATGTAAATAAGGACAAGAGGATGAATAAAGAGCAATGAGCTTTTGAAAGCACAGGAAATAATCAAATGGTTTTTAAAGAAGGGCATGGCCTGGATTCTGTAATCTAAAATGTGGCCAGCCTGGCTATTCTTACCTATAGGTCACTTTCTGCAAAGCTCATTCATACAGCCACTTATCCCACTGTCCCACCACTTATTAATAAAAGGCTGGAAGCTGGGGGCTGGGTAGGCAAAGTGCTTCTTTTCTTTTGCTCCAAGGCTAAGGGGTGTTGCTGTTGGATTATTTACTGTGAGTCACAAAGTCGAGTCACAAAGTCAAGTCACGCATCTGTGTTTTTAAAATATATATTTACTTGGCGGGGGGAGAATAAAGAACATGCTTTTAAAAATACACTCACAAATCTTGTTATTGAAGGGACAGCCACAGTTCCTCTTAGGTCAAACTAGTCCTCTGGAGGAGTTCCTTGAGCCTTCTCCATAAGGGTTGTGCAAAATTGGCAGCCTGGGGCTACAGTCTGTTGCAGATGGTCTTGCCCTCAGAAAGGATTTTTGCAAACTAGAATTTCAGTATTTTTTTTTCATGACATTACCTACATAAAATGCCCTCCTCAATGGGGTACATTATTTTGTAGACGTCCCCACTATTCCAGCTTGTAGAGAACTGAGTTTTCAGACACTGTTCCAGGCAGGCGAAGGAGGCTGTGGACAGCTCTGACCTGCAGGGACTGCTGGTCTCCCTGGCCTTTGCCTCCCTCAGAGGTGAAAGGTGCTTAAGGAAGGTGAGAAGCCTGTGAGGTGGGCCCTGTGTAAAGAATTTCCTTGGCGTCAACCCAGGGATGAGTGGAGCCTTCTTGGGTCTCCTGACACTGCTCCCATGTTACAATCTCATCTACTTAAAAGCTTCTGCTCCCACCAGTTGTGAATTGTCTACTCAAATTTCTTTTTGCAAAGAAAACCACATTAGGTTACTCTTGCCTCTAGAGCCCAGTAGACAATTTATTTTCAGAGCCCTGTTGAAAAAAATTTCAGCAGTTCTCAAAATAGGAGGCAGTGAAATTAATACTAGATCCTTTCAATATTTTATGTGTAGTTTATTATTACTCTGAACATACAAAGTATAACTCAGGGAAATACAAATTTATAATAGGATATAAATGGTAATTCTCTCATTTATAGGTTAGATTATTATGATTTACCGCTGTTATACTTACAAAAATTACAACAGGTGACATAAATGTGAAATTAGAATGGAAAGCAAAACTATACAAACAGCTTCCTTTCATTCACATGTGAGATAACTAGAATAGTATTATCATGACTGCAGACTTCATAGTCAGCCTGCCTGGGCTTAAATGCTGACTTAACTTCATGACCTTACATTAGGCAAGTTATTTTTCCTGCCATAGTTATGGGTATAAAATGGGTATAAAATAATAACAATAACATAAGGTTATAAGGATTTAATGAGAAATAAAAGCCCTTGGCACTGTAGAATATAATGTCATTGATTTTCATTGTTGTTATTATTGCTCGTATGTAGAATAACTAAAACTTGATTTTGAATGACACATCTCTTAAATGTTTCATAACTTTACAAGTGTCAGTCTTGATTCTTGAATTTCTCACTAATTATGATTACTCATATTGACCACAGCTCAGGCCTTGGAATGAATGAGTAACTTGTTTATAGTTACATATAAGGACTTTAACCTACAACATTTTAGCACATACAGTTTCATAGTTGAAGTTGCAAAGTTCATAGGTATAAAATTATTTGTGAGGGCAAATGAACTCTAGGAAAATAAAAATGACAACTCACCAGCTCAAAATACTTGATGAGTTGAAATATTTTACCTAATGTCCCAGATAATAGTAATAAGATTTAACACTGCTGTGAAGGAAAATGGAGAGTAAAAAAGATGAAGATGAAATGTGTATATGTTCCAATTAGCCATGATGAATCTGCTTATTATGTATTACAAATATCTGCTAATATAAAGCTGATTCAGTTAAAAAAGTACACAATTCTATTTATTGGACTTCTATGTTGATATTTTGTACTAAGTGCTTTCTGTAGTCAAAAAAGTCAATATTTCTAATAATAATGTGTTTGTATTTGAAAATGAATGTCATGTCATTTGAATTGTAGTAAAAAGTAATAAATTAGTATTTGATTTGCAAAGAAAAAAAATGGCTTAGACAAGCTTGAGGTGCTTCCCCTTGGTTTCCATCAGTACCTTTAAAGCCACCAATACCATAAATAAGCTGTGTGAAACTCTCCTACCTCCATCCTGGTGAAGAAATTTTGAAGCTACCCTAACATAACATATGCTAAGAAGAGCAAGACTTTCCAGGGTATTACATGTAGATCTTTGCTGTGCCTGAGTTAAAATACACTTTCTTCCATCATTATACAACTCAGTTTGTTTCTCCACATAAGGGAATTCAGAAGAGTATTTGGCAGGCCTGGGCCACACAAAGTAGGCTGAGTTTTCATGAAGTTCATCTCAGCAAGGTGGCAGCTGAATGGCCATCATCTGTCAAATAATGTACATGGTAGATGTTAAATAGATGTCAAACATGCCCAGGCAGAAAAGATGCTAATACTGTTACCATCTTACAAGGTATTCTTGCAGATTAGAAAATTTTAAAGCGGTCCTTCCATCCTTTGATTATGGCCAGTTGAGAAGAAGGTGTTATGAAAAATTCCCCTAAAAGGCAGAATGAGCAAGACTTGTCTCTATTGCCACCTGACCCTTGGTCATTTCAAGAAAGCGGGCTTTTAGAATGCCTTAGCTGACTCTCAGAGAGAGGCACCAATTAGAAACCAGGGTCATCTAACCAAGGATGAATTTCCCAACAGATCAGACTTGCAATTTGGACAGTGCCATTAGCGCTTCTGAACAAACTTTATTTCATCCAGATACTTGTGGTAAATGGACAGATGAGCACACTTGTAACGATGGACTTGTAGGAATACATAGGTATGTAGCTGTTTGTAGGGCAAAAACTGGCTATTGTAGATATTTCCTACCAGCGAATTTAGGAAAGAAACTAGACAAATGACAAATATGACCAAAGAAGATCTGATGCTTAAAAAGAAGAAAAAAGTTCTTGTGCGAAGTCCGAATAGGGAAGATGGGGAAGGTAAACCCAATAAGCAACAACAACAAAGTAGAAATTCTAAATACATAATCATCTGTGTACCCTTTTATCTTTTATTCCCCAAACTTGGGCAGCTATGCCTACTTATCCCAGGAGAAAGTTTGCCCCACCCACTCATTGTGGGACAGTTATCAATGAATTAAGATAGTTTTGATTATCATGCCTGTTTATTCACGGTCGAAGGCCAGCTATTCTGCTAAACATCCTATAAGGCACAGGAAAGCCTCCCACAACAAAGAATTATCAGGTCCAAAATGTCCATATAACCAAGCTTAAGAAATCTGAATTTAACTCATACCTATGGTTGCAACCTGTCCTAAATTTGAGTTAATGTTGGCCCTAGTCAGGGTCCCCTAGTTGGTACCTTAGTGGCTGGAGAGCGTGCACCTCGTGACTTGGCCTACTCTGCCCTTCAACCCCAGTTCTTGGCTCTCTTTTCTCTCTACCCCATGTCCTTGAGTTCTTTCTCAGATTTCCTGACTGACTCATCAGGAAGGAGCATGGTTTTAGCTTCCTTCCAGAGTCCTTCAGGTCCATCTTGAATTCTGCCCTCTGGTCCTTGGGCTGAGACTCTGGCTTGCCATGGAGTCTTTCTGATAGCAGCCATGCCATGCTGCAGATGTCTGCGTGGTGTTCTGCTTGTGGGTCTTCCTGAGACCTGCTGTAATGACTGCACAGGCATGCTCTACTCTTGGATTTTAGGGCCTAGAGTCTGTTTGTTAAATACGGTATTCAGTGGTTTGCTCTGCCTGGGTCCTGGAATACTTCATACTTCATACCAATGCCAATGCCCTCATACCATGCTCTGTTCATATTTGCCTGGTCTGAGAGGCCTCCCTGGTGTCTATGCGTGCTTGTTTCCTGTCTGATCCATCCTATCAGTCACTGACATTTGGATATCACAGAACCTAAATTTTCCATCTCAAGCTTGCTTACCTCCCCATAATAAATACTTGCCAGATATTAGTTTATATTTGAAGAATTCAGAGAAAAATCTGCTCCTTAAAAAAACCAACTTATTTAAAATTCATTTTGATTGTTACTATGATAAAAGCAGAACTCTATAGCTCAAAGAAAAAAATCAAAAGACAGGAACTCACTTTATCTGCTAGCAAGTAAATTAAATATTTAAGACAATGCCATGGCAAAACTAGATGCTTTTCAAATGAGCCATTCTGTGAAAAAGAGGCTCAGGTAACCACTAGCATTTACTGTGAGAAAGGTTAATTACATACCATCTTTCCCTTTCTCATCATCATAATTTTTAATTAATGTAGCCTTTCCATACTTATATGTCCATTTCCTATATAATAGTTGCAATCTTAGATAATTTTTCTGGAGAAACCACAATTTTAGCTAAAGCTAGTTCTGATCATATGTCTCTTGGTGAATGGCTGGAAACTTTTTCCTTCAATGTTATATACATCATCACAAACAAATATAGCTGAGTTCTGATCAAAATGGAATGCTTTAAAAATATCATTTGGACCAACAGAAAACAGTATCATTTCCTGAGAAGTTAATGCATCTTGTTACAGGTGAATGTATGGCTGCGTTGTTTGGGCAGGGACTCAGCTTTGAAGTGTTTATACGCAGTGGAGACAGACGGTTATCTCTGATGTTCTGCATCTATATTGATTTCTGAAGTAGAAACAAAAAGCGCCTTTGGCCTTGGCCCTAGTAATAATAATGATAGTCACTTACTGAGCACTTAATTTGTGCTGGGTAGCAAAGCCTTTTCCATGGATTATTCCATTTGACTCCGACAATGGCTGCATGAGGTAGGTGTCATTATCTTTATTTTACAGATTAAGAAACTGACAGTACAAGAAAACTGACCCACATCACATAGCTACTAAATGACAGATAAGAGCTTTAAATTTAGATAGTATGACTGTGTCCCAGTCTGCTATGACTGTGGACTGCTATGCTATCCCCCTTAATGCTAATTATAAAGATTTTATTTTTTTCTTGTAATATTAAGGAACATTTTACTGCTCTTTTTTACTACAGTGCTGAGACTTTCCATCTTGGTACTCAACTTGGGCCTTATAGATGATTCCCTGAAGAGGCTTTTTCCTATAAGCATGCACTTAGAACCTATGTCTTAATAATAGGAATCCTCTTCTCTAACAATGACTGTTTTTGGGGAAACAGTGCATATATCATGCAGAGAGGTTCTACCCATAGTCGTCATTATCCTGACACCATCCATATAAGAAAAATGCTTTTTACTGTTTTCTAAGCTGTCCTGTGACAGCTCATGGAGGAGTGTTTTTCAGTCACTGTGACTAAGCTGTAAGGTTTCTAGAGCTTCCATGTCCTTGTCCCTTCAAGGGCCAGTCCCCTTCTCCAAAGCATGACTCACAAAGATTCTGAGTCTCAAAATTGATGAGAGTTTGTTGGATTTTGGTGGGAAATTATTATTTTATTTTCCTCAGGCTTTCATTTTATTGGGGCCAGTGTTCTAGTACAGGAAGAAAGCTTGAGGTGTGATTGGGATCCTGATAGTGGAAAATTTACTATTGAAGGAGCAATGCAAACATTACAGACAACATGGTTTGGAGAGAATGAGGGGACTATGACTCTTGGCCAGAGATGCTGTACCTGGACTACCTTCTTACCAAAGCCAGATGGCTCAGCAACCTCCCAGAAATTCATTAAACCTCCCACTCCTAAGGTTCTTCAGGGGCTCCTTCTTGACCACAGAATGCAGCCCTTACTTGACAGGAGGGGCATGTAGATTTCTTTCAGTCTGATTGCCTTTCTGCTTTTCCTCCAATCACATGTCACTTTCCACATTCACTCTCCAAGACTGCAGATCACTTTTCTTCCTCTAGGAATACCTTTGCCACATTCAGGCCTGGGCTCAACTTTTATCCCAGAGTTAAGCACTTCCATACTGTGCCTCCAGTTCAGCTTGCACATACCTCTATTATGATATTTACTGGAGAGTGATTATTTGTTGTTTATGTCTTTTTCCCCAGGTCGACTGAAAGGTTGGCTAAAAGCTAGTCTATTTACCTTTCTCTTCTAGAATCTAGAACATAGGAAGTACTTAATCAGTGTCCAATAGATGCTGAATTAGGCTCTTAAATTGCTCCAGGACCTTAATAATATTCAACATACATAATCACTTTTTTCAGGTTTTCAGTGAAGCTTTCAACCTATGAAAATATTATGTTTTTTTTTTAAATGTCATTTTATTTTCACAAAAATGAGGAGAGTGCTAAATTCAGTGGGGGAAAGAATAGTCTTTTCAACAAATGGTTCTGGAACAACAAGATATCCACATGCAAGAAAATGAATTTGAACCCCTTCTTTATGCCATACATAAAAATTAACACAAAATAAAAATTTTAGAAGAAAATAGGCACAAACCTTCATGAATTTGGATCAGGTAATGATTTCTTATATGCAATATCCAAAAGCACAAGCAAGAAAATAAAAAAAGATTAACTCAGTTACATCAAAACTAAAAAAAAAATTGGCTGCAAATAACACAGCACAAAAAATGGTATCAAAATGAAAAGACAATACATAAATAGACGAAGTATTTGCAAATCATATTTCTGGGAAGGAATCTGTATCCAAAGTACAGAACTTTTGCAATCCAATAATAAAAAAGTTGAATAACCAATCAAAAATATGCAAAGGATTTGAGTACACATTTCTTCCAAGAAGAGACACAAATGGCAAACAAGCACATGAAAAGGATCCTCAATATGATTAATGACTAGGAAAATGCAATTAAAACTCAATGAGATACAACCTAATATGTACTTGAATTGCTACAATAAAAGAAAATAATAACAAATATTAGCATGAATGTGGAAAAATTGAAACCTTAAATATTGCTATGGGAATGTAAAATGGTGCAGCCACTTGGAAAAATAGTTGGCGATTTCTCAAAATGTTAAACCCAGATTTACCTTATGATCTAGAAATCCCAATTCTAGAGAATTAAAAATGCATGTTCAGATAAATACTTGTACATGCCTGTTCATAGCAGTATCGTGAAAAAATAAAAACAGCTCAAATACCCTTTAATGGATGAATGAATAAATTAAATGTGGTACATCCACAAAATAGAACACACTATTTAAAATAAAAATTCATAAAGTACTAGTACACGTTATTACATGGATGAATCATTATACTAACTGAAAGAAACTAGTCAAAAAAGACCACATATTATATGATTCCATTTATATGAAATAGAGACAGAAAATAAATTAGTGGTTGCCTTTATGTGAAGGAAGAGGGTATAATGTAGTGGGTGACTCCTTAATAGTTATAAGATTTTTTTTAAAGAAATGAAAATGTTGTAAATGTAGACTGTATTGGTGAGTGTACAATTCTTTTTAATAGCAAAACCACTAAGTTGTACACATTAATAGGTGAATTTATTTTAGAGAGAAAAAATCCAAAATTTTGAAACAAGATAATTAGAGAGTAACAATGGTTAATATATTGCATATTGGTATCTAAATTAGTTACTCAGAGTACAAAATATTTGCATTTAATTGTCCAAACAATATTAGCATGAACTTTTCTTTTCAATGAACTGAGAAATTAGTAGTGTAACTATCATATATATATTATATATGTATATAGTTTCTTTCAGCTTCTCACACTAGGGAGACAATACAGTGTTTACACTTGCAAGTCTGATTTATTTCATTTGTAAGTATGGTCTTTAGTTGCATCCATTTAACAAAAAAGTCTCAAGTTTATCTTTCTTTATGGCTGAGTAGTACTCCATTATATAAAACAACTACATCCTTTTTATCCATTCTTTAGTTGATGGCATTTAGGTTGTTTTTAAGACCCAACTATTACAAATTGTGCTGCTATAAACATGTGTGCACATATATCACTGTGGTACTATGTTTTTAATTCTTCTGGGAAGATACCCAGAAGGGGAATAGCTGGGTCAAATGGAACCTCCAATCCTACTTTTTGAGGAAGCTCTACACTGATGTCCAGAGTGGGTGCACCAGTCTATACTCCCACCAACCATGGAGAATGATTCCTTTTCTCCTACAGCCCCATCCAGGATTTGTTATTGGTTGATTTCTTGATACTAGCCATTCTTTCTGGGGGTGAGTTGGAATCTCAGTGTTGTTTTAATTTGCATCTCTCGAATGACTAATGCTGCTGAACATTTGTCACGTATTTATTTGCTGTTTGCATTTCTTCATCTGAGACATGTGTATTCATCTCAGATGCCCATTTTTGGATTGGGTCTTTAAATTTGGGAGGTCTGATTTTTTTTTGAGTTTTCAGAATATTATCGATAGTAATCATTTCTCTGAGGAACAGCTGGCAAACATTTTTTCCCACATTGTGTGTTGTCTCTTCACTATGTTAGTGGTTTCTCCTGCTGTACAAAACCTTTTTAATAAGATGAGATCCCAGTTGTTGATTCTGTGTGATAGTTCCTGTGCAAGCGGGGTCTTATTCATGAAGTCTTTGCCTGCATCAATGTCTTCAAGAGTTTTACCTATTTTATCTTCCAGCAGATTTAACATTTCTATTTTAATATTTAGATGTTTGATCCATTCCGAATTTAGTTTAGTGCATGTGAAAGATATGGGTCTAGTTTTAATCTTTGGCATGTGGAGAGCCAGTTTTTCTAGCACCATTTATGTAAGAGGCTTTCTTCCAGTGAATGTGTTTGGAACCTTTGTCAAAGACAAGGTGGCTTAATGTGTCCAGAGTTGTTTCTGCATCTTCTAATCTGCTCCACTGATCTTTGGTTCTGTCTTTTGGCCAGTACCATGCTATTTTTATCACTGTAGTTTATAGCATAATTTCAAGTCAGGGATTGTGATGCTCCATCTTGCCTTTGTTGTCCAGAATTGCCTTTGCTATTCTAGGTCTCTTCTGGTTACAAATGAATTTTAGGATTATTTTCTCTAATTCTGTAAGATATGCTATTAGAATTTTGATCAGAATTGCATTAAATCTGCATAACAGTTTTGGATGTATGGCCATTTTCATTATATTGGTTCTTCCTACCCAAGAGCAAGGAATGTCTTTCCATTTTCTAATATCCTCTTCAATCTCCTTTTTCAGAGTACTGTAGTTTTCATGTAGAGGTCTTTTACATCCTTCATTAGACTGATTCCAAGTTACTTCATTTTTTTGGATGCTATTGTGAAAGGTCTTGTTTTCCTGATTTCTCTCTCAGTAAGTTTATTATTTATGTATAGGAAGGCTATTGATTTTGAGTGTTGACTTTGAATCCAGCTATGCTACTGAATTTGCTTATTAAATCTACCAATTTTTTAGTAGAGTTTTTAGGGTCTTCTATGTAGAGTATCATGTCATCTGCAAATAATGATAACTTCTTCCTTTCCTATATTTTTTCCTTTTATTTCTTTCACTTGCCTATTGCTCTGGCTAAAGTTTCCAGGACTATGGAGAATAAAAGTGGAGACAGTGGACATCCTTGTCTTGTTCTTGATTTTAAAGAGAAAGCTTTCATTTTTGTCTATTTAGTATGCCATTGGCTGTTGTTTTGTCATAGATGGCTGTTAGTCGATTTAAATAAAGACCATCTATTGCAATTTTCTTTAGAGTTTTTATCATGAATATGTGCTGGACTTTGTCAAAAACTTTTTCTGCATCTATTGAGATGATTGTATGATTTTTGTCTTTGACTCTGTTAATATGGTGCATTACATTTATTGATTTGCATATGTTGAACCATCCCAACATCCCTGGGATGAATACCAATTGGTCATGATATATAATCTTGATGATTAGGTGAATTTTACAACATATGAATTATAATCTCTGTAAAGATGTTAAAAAGCCAAAGAAAGAAGATTTAATAACAATTCATGCAAAGAAAGACTAATGGATACTCCTTGTCTTAGCTCACAAAAAATTGTTTCTTTTATATGCTCCCTATAAGCCTTTGTAGCAATCCAACATGTATCTGACACTTTAGGTATTTCTTAACTGTCTGTGGATCATATTCATAAAAATCTGATGAATGTTATGAGTCTTCTTTCTAAAAAATATAAGTGAATGAATCAATACAGTCATATACAAATATACAGTTGTAGAGACAGTTCTTTGAAATTTATGAAAGAAAATATTCTTCAATAAAGTGTTACTTAGTGGAATAATTTGGGAAATGTTTCATGGAAGTAAGAGCTCTGATTTGAAAGAACAAATACTATGTTTAATCGATATTTCTCGGCCCTATTAGATTTAAGAAAAAAAATACGTATATCTGGTGGAGCACAGATTTCCTCAAGTAACACAGTTCAAAAAAACACAAATGGCTGGGGATTTAGTTCAGTGACATAAGCATCTACTTGGCAGGCATGAGGTTGTGAGTTCAATCCCCAGTACAAAAAGAAAAAAAAAAAGAAAAGACAAACTGGGAAGAGTTTATTCATAGGCTCTCAAATACTTCAAAGTCCAGGGTGCATTCAAATTATAATCTCAACAGTTGGAACACAGATTCCATGTTCTTTAAAATCTTGAAGTGGTTACACCATGAAGCCCAAGCTGGAGAGTTATTATTTAGAGGTTCACAGGTATCACCCAGGAAGCATATTCATCACACAAACTCTGATTTGAACATGCGAGATGTGTCCCATCCATATGCACAGTGTAGACTCCAGATATCACCTTGGAACTTGTTAGAATTTTTAATTTGGGAGCCCCAGTGCAGAAAATTAGAGAATCTGGGCGGGAGAGAGAGGAGGAAGCCCACCAATTTGTTTTTTCAACTGTATAATTCTGCTGCACACTGAAGTTTGAGAAGACTGTACCTTTTAAATAGATTAATCAGCATTATTGATTATATAATAATGGGTTTGTCTGTATTTATATGGATAGTGGTCCCCGATTGTCTTGCAAATGCTAATAATACACACAATTTTAATTGTGATATTTTTGAAAGAGAAGAGAAGTTAAGATTAAACAAGTCTTAGAAGCAAAGATTTGGATATGACTATATTCACATTGGTATTGCGGGAAATATTGCCTTTAATTATGCTTGAGCAAAAGGTAGGTAAGCTGAAAGCAGAGAACTTGCCATTATATTTTGGCTTAATAAAAGCCACCAGAAAGAACAGTGGCAGTGAAACTAATGCTATATTGATAACATAACACACAAATAGAAATCAGATAATATCATTTGAAAACTTCATAAGTCCTGGCACTTTTTCTAGTAATTGTCTCCTTAATGGAATGAAACTGTCAATAAATAACCCTGGGTGCGTCTATCCTGATGACTTGGGCTGGGCTGGGCTGTCAGGGACAATAAGAGAGAAGCTTAAAGAAATCATTTTCCATAATGTGGCTTAGGTAACTGGGATTCAGAAACAATGTTTGTTAATGACTGCATACACAACTCTCCTCAACTGTACAGTGATGTCAGTCTCATTTTATAGGTTCATGGACACTGTGCAACTGGAAATCACTAACTTTTATAAATTTAAAAATGTCTGTTTAACTGCACTAGTAGTAAAATGCCCTCCCCTGAAAGCCATTTCAGATCAAACTCTGTGCTGAGGGACTACCTCTGACATTTCTTGTCAGGGAATTTATCTTAGTGAATTTTGAAAATGTACTGTACCCGAAATAGATACTAACTCTAGTCTCTTATGTCAAACAGGAAAATACTGAAAACAGCTCAGCCATTTAAAGCTTATTTTCTCTTGATAAATTTGAGAACCTACTTTCCTAAAATATGATGCATAAGAAGAATCAGGAATTGTGTGGGATTATTCTGTGATGATTAGTATTGCTTTGTGTTTTCAATTTAAGAGACAACAAATACAAATGGAAGATAGGGCTATGCATGATGGCCAAAAACAAGTGGATTAGCCCCAGGTTAGAGGTTCACTAACAGACAAGAGACAATTGAGAAAGGACAAAGAACTGGAGGTCACATGTATAGAAATGCCTCTGATTACTGCCCTCTAGAATAGCACACTGCAAGTCTTGTACAGTTTTTCTTTTTCTTCCGTCTCTTCAATGCCTTACCTCTTGGTGATTTCTACCCTATCCTTTTGAATGCAAATCCTTTATGTCTTCAAATTCCTCATGATTTGTTGTCATCATTTCCTTGCATGTAGTGAAAACTGACTTCCTCCCTTAAAAGGCTCCTTCCCCTTGTTTGCCAAATCTTGAGTAAAGTTGGCATATTCTCCTACATCATCTCAGACAAGATGTTAGCTGTCCTTTATCCAAAAGGGAAGTTCATTCTCTCTGCCCTCTTCTCTCTCCATTGCCGTACCTCTTTCCCACTGCACTTTGGCATCTAGGTCGTAGTCTTTCTTTACACCACCACCCTTGAAATCATCCTGTAGGATCTCAGCGACCTGGAGTCAATGGTCCTGGTCTCTGTGGTTCTTCTCTAAGGCAGCGTGGAACTCCTGTCATATACAAGTATTTGGAATTGCTAAACAAGACAAGACCTCTCCTGGGTCTGTGCTTTTGTGCACACTGTGATCTGCTTGGAATGTTGCTTCTTTGTTCCTACTGGCGCCTCAGTCCTTGTTCAAGGGTCACTCAGCTCTCATTCTCTGGGAAGCCTGCTGTTTATGCTTCCCGAAAGTGCTGAGCACAGGTCTTTCTAACAGCACTCACTGCTCAAACTCACGATGCATTCTTCTTGGTATTTAATAATTTAATATAACTTACTGAGCACCTAAATAGTACTGGATAATATATAATATCACCTTGGGTAAATATTTTAAAAATTCCCTCCTCTTTTTTTTTTAATAACTTGAAACTATTGATTTTCCTGGCAGACACTCAATTTCCTTTGCCCATGCTAATCTCTTCTTGAGAAATAGAGGTCTGGTTTTCAAATAATCATAATGAAAATGGTGCCCCTCCCCTTGGGTTTCATGACCAACCACACGGCACTCCATTTCATTCACTGCTCCAGTCCCCTGTGAGGCTCTGGCTTAGATCTAGAGAATTTAACCCTGACCCATTGCTCATCTAAAGCATTGGATAGTTTTTTTAATTTTAATTTTAATTTTTTGAGATAGGGTCTCGCTATGTAGCCCAGTCCAGATTCAAATTTAGGATCCTTCTGCCACAGCCTTCCAAGTGCTGGGCTTACAGGCATGTGCCACTATGCACAGCAAGCATCAGATTTTTAAAAGGCACATTTGTCAACATATTGCTAGATATTGCTAATAAATTAATGATTTTGATATTAAATGTATGTCAGAATTACATTAGAAAGTGGGTTGTTTTAAAAAGGAGACTCGGAAGTTGCCCAGGTAGTTGTGATTGCTTTGGACTGAGGTGAGTTTAGGAGTGCCCAGTGTTAACACAGTCCCACATGGTGTGATGAACTACATCCTGAGATGAGCTACTTTAGGGTCTTCAGGTCTATCCCAGTGTTAATGTGTCAGTAAGAAAACACCTAAAGAAAAGTCCTTTTAGAGCTATCTGATATCATATCCCAAGACCAGCTTATGTAAAAGTTGTTTTTGCTTTTTTGTTACTTTGCAAAGCTTTTGCTGAAGATACTATTTACTGTTACCAATTTTTATATCTTTATATGAGGATCCAAGTATAATCTCATACTTTAACCCAATTTAAAGAAAGATTTTCTGGGTATGTATTTTAATCTTACTTTTTCCATTAAAATAAAAGTTCACTCATTATATCCATGTATGCCTGTATATGCAAAACATGCACAAATTAACAAATTAATATGATTTGCTTTTTTTCTTTAGCTACCAGGAAACAAAGTCACCTTTTTGGTGCTGAAATGGAGAAGCACAAACATGAAATTTCTAGCCCTAGACATTCAAAAGTCAGGTCAGTATATCCAGAATAATAATAGTATGAGCTAACATTAACTGAGCACTTTCTACAGGCTCGGCACCTTAAACATCATTTAACCCTCTAAAATTCTCTGAATCTGAATATATGTAAGCCAGCTTCACATTATTGTGACAAAATACCTGAGATAAATCAACTCCCAGGAGGAAAGGTTTATTCTGACTTATGGAAACACTTCCCCAATGACCTATTCTTCCAACTAGTTCTTACCTCCTACTTCCCACTATCTCCAAATAGCACACTAAGGTATCCATTTATTATGTCAGAACCCTCATGATCCAATCACTTCCCAAAAGTCCTACCTCTGAACACTGCTGTACTGGGGATCAAGTGTTCAACATATGAGCTTGTGGGAGACATTTAACATCTAAACCAAAACAACATGCATATCATCAATTTATAAAAACAGAAACTTCAGGAAACATACCTTATTAGACAGAAGAAAGCCAGAGTGCTGGGAAGATATAGGTACTTAGGAGAGAGTAGGAATGCTAAGTGTGAAGGAGAACTTTGAAGGGATAGATTCTACGTGGAATTTCACTAAAAACCAATTTGTATGCAAATTTGTCTTTGAATAATATTAAGAAATTTTGTTCAAACATGTGAACAGATCATGTTTAGACTGGTGATGTGCTAATACTGGAAGAATTGTAGATGTTGCATCATTCGTGCCTGGAAAGGCTGTAAATTGTGGGCTGCAGTCCACAAGACCTGTTCTTTGATCCCAGAACACCGTTGGAAAGGTACATGTGCTGTGAAGCAGGCAGTAATTTGAAATGTGTGAAATATAACTCTGGTAACTTGGTTGCATGTCTGTTTAGGGCAGGAGGAGGTGCTATGTAGAACATTCATTGGTAGGTAGCACAATGTATTCTATAAAGAACCTACAGAAACAGGAATACCTGTAAACCAAGCATTATATTGCTAAACTGATGCCAGTTTAAACAAATTTTTGTTTTAGATTCTTAATTTAAATATAACTTCTGATGATCTTAGACTAGAGTCTTAGGCTGCTTATTAAAGTAGGTAAACAACTGGTGCTGTACAAAGGGGATATACTTTTGCAAGAGGATTTCTCCTGAGACTTGTATGGGCTGTCAGTGGAGGAGATATTAGAATATGACTTCCTTCTTTTGGAACAGCGTTTTATTCTAAAATCAATGCCACAACTTTCATAGCTAATGGATTTTGTTGCTATGCATTCATTTGCTGTGGAGAAAATCATTGCTTAAATCACATTGCTCCAAATAGGACTGACTAAAGCAAGCAAGATGGCATTCTTGTCAAAGCCAACTTATATTCCAACTGACATATTGTATTCTAGTGCTGACAGCAGAAGGCTAGAGTTTTGATTACCCATTTTCCTCTCATCATAAACACAATCTCTCTTTTCTGAAGGTTCCAACAATCACTCTAGCAAGTGTTGGACCTTGACAGAACAATGCCTATCCTTTGGTGGCCACTGTGTATACAAGACAGAAAGAGCTGGTTTTGTTTTCTGAATCTCCTTCAGCACTGTTGAAAAGGGCTCATTTGTGAATGCATATGTTTGAAGCTCAAGGCTGTATTTTGTTTTTCTCTTCCATTTAAGAAGAGAGAAGGAACAGGTGCAGTTAACCCAAAGTATGATAGACACCTGCTGATGAGTCATTTCAATGTCCATGGTGAGACAGCACCCAACACTGGGAACAAATGATTAGGTGTGGGGAAAAGAGTGGGGCAGCATCTCCTATGGGCCCACCTCCACTTTAGACTGTGGAAGTCAGAAGTTGTGAGCTAATCCTGTTTCCTAAAACCCTCAGGTTGACCTATTAAGGACACCTGAAAGCTTATTTTCAGCTATTGATAGTCACCACTGGTTTTGAGACACTGAGATTTTGCAATAGTTGAATCATCTTAATTTATCATGTGGCCCACTTTGATACTCAATCATCAAATAACAGTTGGGAAGAAGGGAAGAGGAGGTGCCATCCACTAAGAACTGGTTTCACGCAACAGGAAGATGATGAGTTTTGTTTGTTTTCCAGACTTGATTAGGATACATGACTGCACACCTCGTCTGACAGTAGAAAAAGTTTGGGAAGTTGCTGTATTCCCTAAGTCTAGGACTTGGGTCCTAATTAATACCAACACTATACAGGTCAAAGAGAAGTATAGCTAACACAAGGTGGATCAGGGTAGGTAAATATCAGATTGAGCTCAATATAAATGCTTTTCCTGAAGTCTGTGGGTTCCACATCTGTTGTATGCTGAGTTACTAGTTTGATTTATCCTAATATAATAATTTTTGAACTTCAGTCTATAAAAGACTCTTCTGGAGTGCTTGGTCAAATGCAGGTTTCTGGGCCCCATCTCATCAGTTTCTGATTCATTAGGTCTGAAGTGGGGTGCAAGTTCCTAAATGCTGTTATTGTTACTAGTCCAGAGACCAAATTTAAGAACCCCATTTTGAGACATTGGGCAAGGCTACACTTTTCTTCCCTCATGTGCAAATGGTGGGTTTTAGTACAGGGATATAATACCTGGGTTGTTTGAATGTTTACTCATGAATGGGAAAGACAAGTATATTGAGAAACTATTACATGTTATGGCAGATATTTCTTACATTATCCCATTTAGTGCTTGAGGAAGCCTCACAAGTGGGTATTATCACCCTTTCTAATCTGAAGAATGAAAACATAGAAAAGTCAGTCCATGAAGGAGGTACTCTGCAGTTGAGATTTACCTGAGTTGGCTTGTCACAAGTCCATATTTCCTAGGACACGCCGGCCTTTCCTTACTTCAATTTGTGTCTATTTTTGTAAAAGGTATCTTAAAGTCCCAGGGAAGAAAGAAGCAAAACTAAGTAAAAATATTCATTTGAGCTGACTATGTGGACCATTGATTTATCTGTTTCAGGAAGAGGATGTTCAAATTCCAGACATTACACCCTCAGTCATAGTGAATTTCTTTGTTTCTGTCAATGACATTGGTGACCTTTCCTGGATTCCAATGATTTTTTTCCTCAAACTTTGAATCTGGTCTCCTTCCACTCATGTACACAGGTATTCTTGCTGGCTTTTGAACACGCTTACCCTAAAAGGCTCCTGGAGAACCCTCCCATGAGTGAAAACACCCTGCCCTGCTATGTACCCATACTGATACCATTCAGAACTGGGGCAAACCTTGTGCCCTGTCTCAGTCTCCCCATCGCTACCTCACTAAACTTGGTCATCATTTCTTCCAAACAACAGGAAAAGTGATTTCTGTCACTTTTAGAGCTCACTGTGAATCACAGTATTCTAGATCAGCCATGTAGCAGTTTAATTCATTCCACACAAAGACAGAAACATAAGTTCTGTTCAAAGCCTTGCACACTGTGGTTGCATAATTTTAGATAACTGCAGTAGGAGGGAGAAGGCAGAGAGTTGGAGTAGGGAACCAAATTTAAATTCTGATGACTGTCTGTTAGTATTTATTGGGAGCCTACAAAAAGGCACACTCATTTGCAGAATTCTTCTCAGCTTATCCAGGTTTCCCCTCATAAATTCTCATTAAGATAGTTTATGCCTCAATTTCCAATAAGTATAGGGAAGTAGTACTTTTTTTCCTCAGGATAAGTTTAATTTTTCCATATTTTATGATGCAATCTAATGTCATAAAATAGAATAAGTGAGACAAGGACCATTTGTTTCTATTAAAACTGAAAAGATTCATATCCTTCTGTCTATCCCTCCAACTTGTTTGCCAAGTAGAATAAACAAAGTTTTATGTTTGTGTTTTTCTTTTGTTAAACACAAGCAAGTTCAGTCTTCTCCTGTACCCGCACTCCATCCCCCTGGTCTGGACTATTCATTAAATAACAGAGAGTTCTGCTAAAATATTGGCATGATTTTATCCTCATTCTCCAGCTGCCCTTTAACTACCCAGTAGATCTGGGGCAAATAATAAGGTAATCTAGATAAATAGCATTTGGTATATTTAAAGTAAATGTCAAATTAGGTTAGTTTGTGGAGTTCCGTTTTTTCTCTGTTAATGGAACACCCATGTGAAATAATCCGTGGTTTTTCTTCAAAAAATATAGAATCGCGGGCCCTGAGTTTTTAATGTCTACAGTTTCTATCACTACTTAAATATTATATACTCATTGCAAAAGTAGCTTTGGAACTTCAGTTCCTTTTCTGTCTGCCTGATAACTATAATGAGAAGGGAGAGAAAACCACTCTCCTTTCAAGAGGGAAATGGAAACTGAGAAGTCTATAGAATGAAGGAGAAGCAAGACAACCTTCAGGGAATGAACCCAGAGATCTCACTCTTAGAAACTGGAAAGTGCCACGGAAAAATTAGATTGGGTTAATTTTCATTTAATCAGTTACACTTGCTGTCTCACATAATTGTATGGTTCTATTTATATCTATGTTTACAAACATTTCTTTTGCCTGTCTTTGGTTTTCCTTTTACCCAGCCTCCTTGACTACCTGGGCCCTGGACTTTGGCCATACCTGCCAGGTGCCATTGATCTCACAGTGCTATTTGTTTGCTACCACACCTAGCCTGCCAAGCACAAATGGAGACAGTAACTCAACCATGAGTACTGGTGGTACTGCAAACTCCTAGTCTCTAACTTCAGTCAGACCTTTTAATTGTCTTTGATCAGCTTCATTTTCTGCTCCTCAGTGACCATTTCAGAACTTCGCCTTGTCCTCCAATCTCTTACCAAACTTCTGCTCCATTTTGATAACAACGTGAGTGCTTAGTTCAGAGGAGAGAGGAAGAGCACATCTGTAATGGTGAATCTCTCCATTTTTGGCTTCAAGTTTTCCTTCACACTGTTGGGACTGATCATCAACCCCCAGCAATATCCTTATTTTTACAGTCTCTTTGATTCCCCTCCCCCCGATACATTTGCATCCCATAGAGCACCTGGCCTTGGTTTGCTATGGTAGTCTTGGACACATTTTAACCTGTGAACTTGAGGACTTCTCTTGCTTTCCTCTACTTTGAAACAGCAGTTTTGGGGATTCAGTTCATATTCTTTCCTTGGCCCCATCTATTCCAAATATCTCATTTTCTTTCTGCTTATTAATGCTAAAACTTCAACATCAGCAACATTGTACCAGTCCTACCCTAAAAGGATGGGCTCAAATGAAAATGTTTTATATCATAATATTTTTAGAAGAACATTTGTTGTCTCTTTAGGCGCACACACACACACACACACACACACACACGGCAAAACAAAGGTGTCTCTGGTTTTCAAAGTTCCATCATCTCTTGACGTCATTCCCTCCCTTCCACTCATGATACTTTATGTATCAGTTTTTCAACTCTCTCTTGGAGTTTCAATCTCTTCATTGGTACTGGTTCCTTCCCTATAGCTTAGAAATGTGCCTAAAAAATTCTTCCCTGATTTTGGCATTCTCAGTCAGTTACCACCAAGTGTGTCTCCACTCAGTTATTTTTTCTCAGAAGAATAATTTACACTTGCTGTGTCCATTTGCTTATTTCTCTCCTGAATCTCTCTGTTGTCGGCTTTTCTCACATACTACTTTGCTAACATGGTTTGGACAAAGACACCACTGCCCTCTGGCAAGATTCAGTAAATGCCACACTTGATCTAGTGGCAGCATTTGACATGCTGATTAGTGGTCCTGAAACTGTCTGCTCCTTTGTCTTTTGTGACATCTCTTGTGGTTCTCCTTCTGTTACAGGTATGGTCCTGCGGCCCCACCACATCTCATGTAATCATGACATGGATGCTGCTAAGTTTAGCATTCATGATTGGTTTGTTGTCTGTCGCAGGGATTGGTGATGTGAGTGCTGCATCCGCCCACAGATGGAACTGACATACAGTGTAAGGGTGGGAGGAAGGTGTGTTTCTCTCTCCTGTGTGGTTCATGCGTTGTTCTTTCGTGGCCACCATAAATGGTGCCCTGCCATGCCACACTGCCTTGGAGCCAACTGAGTATGGACTGAAACCCCCAAGAACTGTAAGAACTAAACCGTTTTTTCCCTAAGTTTGGGCGTCAGGTGTTTTGTCTCAGCAATGAGAGAAAAGTAACTGAGACACCTTCTATTCATCTAATTTTTCAGTCTTCACTCCTGGCTCCCTTTCCTCTGTCCCATTTTGAGCAAACTGGTGCTCCCTGGGGTTCTTTTCTTGTTGTTCTACCTGCTAGCATAACATAATCTTATTGACTTCCAAGCTCTTAGGTACCATTTTATGAGAAATAGGTTCTTTGGTCCATTTTTCTCCTGAGCATCTGACAGTGCCACCTGAATAGCCCTGAAAGCATGTGACATTCAACACACCTGAAACCAAATTTATTTTCCTCCTCTTTTCCTGATACTGATTTTAAAAGTATTGTCTAGAAAACTCTATTTGCATCAGTTCTGTGACAGAAAAACACCAGCTTATATGCAAGATGTAGGATACTTGTATAAGTGATCACACAGTGAAGGATAACTGAGTGAGGAAGGTGTGGCAAAGGAGAGAAAGCTACAGGAATGCAGAAAGTAGCCACAGCAGGCACTGAGAGGGAGCCATTGGCCCCAGCTATGCCCAGGCCTGTGCAGTATCGTGGGGATTTTGCTTCCTGGAATGCTGCTTTCTGCTTCCTAGATGCTTCAGGCTTGCTCCAAGTCTGTAGAGCCCATAAAGTGCTACTAACTTGAAGTGAGCTGACTGTTTCCTGGCACTGCCCACTCCTGGGCTGAACCGCTGTGAAAAGTTCCAGAATTTTCTGGTCATCCTAGCTAGTAGAAGGCATTGCATGCATAGCTGCTGAGGGTCACAGGAGTCAGCTGAGCAGGATAGTTGGCCAACTTTCTTCTGCAGGATGTAGATTTGCTTTTCCTATACCCCACCTCTCTGCCTTCTCCCTATACACATATGAGGCACCATGGGAAAGAGTTGGGCATGGTGGAAGAACAGTTTCTCTTTCATAGTATTCTCTATAATAGAACATTTCTTTTGGATAAAGAAATCCAGAACATTTGTTTTATAAAACAAGCAGCAATTTTACTTGTAAGCACATCAAAGACAAAAAAGCAATAAAGACCTATATCTACTACTAACTGGGTGTGACAGATTAAACTATGTTTGCCAAACAAAAGGTATGCTGAAATCTTGATTGCCAGTACCTCAGAACATGACATTTTTTGGAGTCAGGGTCTTTATAGAGGCTATCAAATAGAAATGAAGGTGTTAGGATAGGACCTAATCCAGTAAGACTCTTTTATATATATTTGTAAAAGGGAAAATGTGTACAGAGAGACAGACAAGCAAGCAAGAAAAAAAATGTGAAGCTATGCAAGGAGAGCGGCATGTGAAAGTGGAGGACTGGAGCAATGCAGCGACAAGCCAAAGGAGGTCAAGGATTACTGGCAAACACAGCAGAACTAGATAGAGGCAAGGGAGGATTCTTCAAGATTTCAGAAGAAACATGGTCCAGCTGACATCTTGATTTTGGATTTTCTCCCTCCAGAAATGTAGAACAATAATTTTCTTGTGGTACTTTGTTACTGCAGCCTCCCAAAAATGAATGCCTCAGGTAATGTTGTCTATCACACAGTAGGCACAGGCTCTGTGAGACCCACCCCAGTCTAGGGACCTTGAGAACTAACCTCTCCCAACACTTTCTCCACACTGGGATCAGTTCCTCTCAGCTCTTCTATGGTCTCTTTCTACTTCTTTGGCAGAAGTCTACAGTTTAGGATCCTACTGTCTTGTAAATGATCCTAGCACCTGGCATGCCTGGATTATATGCATATATTGTTATGCACATATTATTACTTTTAATCAGTACACTAACCCACATGGCATAGGTAATTTTACCTCCATTTTAGAGTGCAGAGATTCAGAAGCATAAATAACAAGGCCGAGATAGACAGTACTAAGTGGCAGGCCTTAGAATCTAGCCCAAGTCACCCTGGCCCCTGACAGTTTGCCAGTTTTACTGGAAACTGTGGTCTCCTGGGTACAGTGACCTTTTCAGGTTGTTCACAGGGCAGATCTTGCTTCAGATACTAGTAGCAGGGGACTTGGTGGGCATTTCTGCTAACTAATCAGTGATTGCAACCTTTTATTTTTTTTATTTTTTAATTTTATTTGAGCGAAGAAAAACAAAACGAAGAAAAACAAAACAAACAATAACAACAACAACAAAAAAAAAAAGACGACATATATAGTAAAAACAACAAGCAAAAGAGACAAGCAAATGACTAGAGTAAATACACAACATTGCAGGTTTACACAACCGGTAGATAGAAGCTTGACAATGGTTTGATTGCAACCTTTTAAACATAGGCTTTCTGCTCGAGCTGGGGCCCCCTTTCAGCTATTTGATTTAACAAAAGCTCTGTGATCCCACTCTGGATATAAAACACTTAATAGAGGGTTTTAAGCACTTAATAGAGGACCAATCTCCACTTCTCAAGCACCAGTTATTATAGTAGGTCCAAGGGACCTAAGCTCTCTCAATTCCATCTACTTTTTAACTGGGTATGGTTAAATATTGTTGAGTTTTAAGAATTCTCTATACCTTCTGGATACAAGTCCATTCCCAGATTTGATGACTTACAGATATTCTCTAGAAAAAAAGACTTTTTTAAAATGATGTACTTTTATTTTATTTTATTTTTGTAGATGGAACCTGGGGGCTTTTGCATGCAGGCAAGCACTCCATCACTGAGCTACATCCCTGTTTCTTTAAATTTCAATTCAAAACAGAATTTTGCTAAATTGTTCATGCTGGCTTCAAACTTAGACTCTTTCTGACTGCTGGTATTAAAGGTGGCTTCTCCTGTCCTTAATGGGCTATGATTTCCTAGGAGACAAACGTGCCATCCTGACTCACTGCAGTGCCACTGTTTCTGTTCCTACCACTGAGGCCACAGCATCACCTCTCAAGGGGTCAAGGCTGGGCTCACCAGGTAACTTATTTTTGCTTCATTGAAACCCTGTGATTATTGTGCATCCTAAGAACACAAAATCTTCCAACAGTTTACTAAAGCAAAACAAAACAAAACCTTTTGAAATAGAGGTTTAAAATTTTAATTCCTGTCCAGACCAGTGAGTCTGTAGTTTGTCTTGATGCTAATGCAGTTAAAATAATTCAAATAATACGGATAGTCATGTTTTGCCTTATAATGCAATACCTTGTTCCTAGGGCATAATTGCCATACTCATGTCTATTCCTCTTTTCACTTATTCTGTATAGTGCCTGAGTCTTAATCCACAGTCGGCAACACATGTTCATCACCAATATTGAGCAGAAGTAAGCATGACACACACACACATTTGAAAGATTTCATTCAAAATTCAGGACAAACATCTCTAAAAGACAGATGGGAATATTTTCACACATGCTCTCAAAGGTTATAAGATTTTCATAAAATTACAAAATGCCTGGATTAAACTCCTTTGAGGGATTATCACACTTTTAGAGATTCTGATTTATAAATTTGAGAAACTGATGTTAACATAAAGTTACACCATTTTTACTTTACATTGGAAAGTTAGAAAATTTGTTTGAGGCATTTCACTGGTTCGAACACCAATGCAAGGAAAAATCACCACGGTGTAACTGACAGTCCTTAAGTATCCTCCAGCTCTTTCAGAAGAGCAATGTCACTGCATTAGACCCACAGATGAGGCCCCACCTCTCCTTCTGTGTGAGGAAGGTTAAAACTTTCCTGAGTTCAGAAGGGGCATTTTCTAAAATCCTATTTTTTATAGAGATGAGCTGGTTGTCAAGAGTATTTCTCTATTTCTTTTAAATGAAATGCAGTAAAATGTTTTGTTTTGCTTTAGTGAACACTTCTACAAGTTTTAACATGTGCATATTCATACAACCATAATCACAGATGGGACACAGAAAAGACCCGTTACCGCCCAGTAAACTTTTGCTTTACTGTCATATTCCTCTCCCAACTATTATCCACTAGAAGTCATTGATTTGATCTCCATTATTAGTTTTGTCTTTCAGAAATGTCACACAAATGGAAAAATAAACTACAAACCTTTGAATTCTTGCTTTTAAAAAATACTCGGCAGCATGCTTTTGAGGTTCATCCAGGTTGTGTGCAACAAGTTTATTACTTTTTGTAGGTGAATAGTATTTCACTGTAATGAATATGCCACAGCTTATTTATGCACCCCTTGTAGGAAACTACTATGTTTCCAGAGTGGCTGTGCCATTTTGTATTCCACGTGCAGTGTATGGGAATCTGGTTGCTCTGCATCATCAGCAGTACCTGGTATTGTTAAAACTATGTATTACTAATGATTGTTTAATAATATCTAATTGTGGTTTAAATTTGCATTTCACCAATGAACAAAAAGTTGAGTATCTCCTCATGTGCTTATTTTGTTATATCCTTTTTGATATAGTGTCAGCTCAACTGTTCCGCTATTTCTCTTGCCTGTTAATACTTTTTAAAAAAATAAGTATCATTTTAAAAATGGATTAGAGATTTACTGTGCAGTATAACATCTTCCTACATTCTGGACTTAGTTCTTCCTGTGATGAACACCTTATAGAAATATGTGTTTGTTAAAATGTCTGAAGCAATGTTTATATGACATTCCCAGTGAAAAATCACACTGACTTCAGACTTCTTTAGTTTTCATTTAATGGCTCTCTTATTCTGAGACAGGATACTGTATTACCTTTGTCATCAGGTCTCCCTAGTCTTCACCTTTGCTGTGATACTCTCAATCTTTCCTTGTTTTCAATGTCTGTAATACCTTTAAGGCCCATTCATCAGGTATTTTGCAGAATATGCCTTGATGGTATTTGTCAGATGTTTTTCTCACGGTTAGTCTGGGGTGGGTTTTGGAGAAAAAGAAAGCCATCCTCATTACATCTTATAAAGAGCACACAGCATCCACATGAATTTTCACTACTGATGCTAACTTTGGTCACCTCGCTGAGGCTGTGTTTGTCGAAGTTTCTCCACTATGAAGTTTCTCTGCCCTTATCTTTCCATATCGTACTCCCTGGAAGGAAGTCACTATACACAACCTACAATCAAAAAAGTGGGTAGTAATGTTACTCCTCCTAGAGGGCAGCTGATTTACATACATTTTGTGAATTCTGTCTTTGCCCCTTTTCAAAGACAGAGCCCTTTTTTGGGGAGGGGCGGGGCACTACAGCTCCAGTTCCATGGAGGACTTGCTTGGTCTGTGGAGCATTTCGTGTAAATCTCTCAACAGGAGTGGATTTGTCTTGGTGCTTTTCTAGGCAGCTCCATCCAGAGGCTCTAGGTGGGCGACACCTGAACTGTAGGCGCCCTCTTTTGCTTAGCAGGTACAAAGTTGCAGGATTCCAGGTTCCAGCTCTCACAGAAACAAAGGGCATGGAGAATTCCTTCCATAACGTGAGGCCTGCAGGGTCACTAAAGACTATAAATCTTAGGAAGAATTTCTAAGGCATAATTTTGGTAGGCTGATGACTAATCTTCCTTTTTATCCATTTCTAGGATTAGTCTCAGCTGATTTGTTTTTTACTATTCTGCAGTGTCGAGTGGAAGCATCTTGGGACTAGAAATTGAAGGCTTCATTCTAGTCTTGGACAGCAAACATAGGACAAGTCAATCAAGTTCACTGAGCCTGGTTTCTTAAATGTAAAATAGGATAGTCTACTATATAGAGTTGAAATGAGGATTCAGTAAAAATCTTTTTGCAACTGACAAGCTTTTCAGAAGTTTACATCCTCTTCTTGCAGATCCCCCCAACATTCCGTGCTTCTCAATGTATAATTTTCATCCCTATGGCAATTACTTATTAAATGACTTTTCGAGACTATAAATGCCATGAAGGCAGGCACATATTTGCCTGATTTACTGTTGCATTGCCAGGGCATTGGAGCTGCTAAATAAGGATTTGTTCAGTGGCAGTGTTATAAAAGTGATACTGCTTAATGATCATTATGGAAGATAATGTTATTTATAGCCACATAAGCATAGATTGTGGTCATCAATATAAGCTCATCTTTAGTAAGCAGAACCAAAAAAGATTTTAAGTTAAAGGAAATAATTAATTAATGAAAATTAATTTTCTGGAGGTGTAGATGTAGCTCAGTGATAATATGCTTAGCCCTCAGTTCAATCCCTAGTACAAAAAAAGGTAATTTTCTGGGCACACAATGGATTTTTATCATGATTCCTACCTACCAACATCATTATTTTATTCAAAAATTCAGGTCTTCTATCAAGATGCTCCTAAAAGAAGAAAATACAGCAATCTTAAGAAGAATATATTCTTCTGTAAGTTGTCAGTTTGACACATTTAGGATAGAATCTCTCCTCCAGTGCTTAACAATTTGATTCATAGACTGAGATCTCAGAGCCTGAGTAAAATGGAAATAAGCCATTTGGATGTCAGCATTGATTTTATGACATTCTAGAAGGAAACAAGGGGGAACATGGTCTATGGGAGAGTCACTGCACACTGTCTAGGAAGTATGGAAGTATGTGTGGCTTCTTGGAATGATTAAAAATTAGGGTAATATTAATAAAGCATTAGCTTCTGTATTAGGGTTCTCCAGGGAAACAGACCAATGGACACACACACACACATAGTTTCTGGTTTATGATGATTTGATTTAAGAATTTTTACACTTCATGATGGAGCAAAAATGATAGTAGATATTGTACTTTAAAATTTGAACTTTACTTGAGTTGGAAATATGCTGTAGGACACCTTTTTTTTATTGACAATCAACTTGATTTATTGTTACAATGGAATTAAGTGTAAACGTGAAAGACAGCTATTCATGCGTCGATACAGATAAACCTCCAAAATTTAATGACTAGTAAAAAGGCAAAGCATACAGCCACAACTACAAACACACTCAGCCACCTCATCTGTAACAAAGGGGCCAAACGTGTACATTGGAAGAAAGATAGCCTGTTTAACAAATGGTGCTAGAAAAACAGGCTTTCCATATGCCATAAACTAAAACTAGATCCATGTCTCTCACCATGCACTAAAATAAAGTCAAAATGAATCAAAGATCTGAATATTAAAACAGAGACACTAAATTTGCTAGAAGACAAAGTAGGTAAAAATCTTGATGACATAGGAGTAGGCAGAGAGTTCATGAACAAAAATGAAACTGCACGGGAAATACTTCCCAGAATCAACAACTGGGATCTCATCTTACTAAAAAGTTTTTGCATGTCAAAGAAAATCTTCAACAGAGTGAAAAGAAAACCCACCAACTGGGAAAATATCTTAGCCAATTGTCCATCAGACAAAGGACTTCTATCTAAAACATGTAAAGAATTAAAAAAAATCAGGTCCCTAAAATTCAAAGACTCAATCCAAAAATGGGCATCTGAGATGAATACACACTTCTCAGAGAAAGAAATACAAATGGGAAATAAATATATGAAAAAATGTTCAACATCAATGGTCATTCGGGAAATGCAAATTAAAACAACACTGAGATTCCATCTCACCCCAGAAAGAATGGCCAAGATTAAAAAATCAACCAACAACAAATGCTGGAGGGGCTGTGGGGAAAAAGGAACTCTTCTGCACTGTTGGTGGGAGTGTAGACTGGTGCAACCACTGTGGAAGTCAGTGTGGAAATTCCTCAAGAAGCTAGAATTAGAGATCCCATTCAACCCAACTATCCCACTTCTGGGCATTTTCCCAGAAGAATTGAAAACATCATACCACAGTGATATTTGTGCACCCATGTTTATAGCAACCCAATTTGTAATAGCCAAATCTTGGAAACAACCCAAGTGCCCATCAATCAAAGAATGGATAAAAAAGATGTGGTATTTTTATACAATGGAGTACTACTCGGCTATCAAGAAAGAGTGCATTGAGACTTTTATAAGTAAATGGGCACGACTTGAGATCATACTCATAAGTGAGATAAATCAGACTCACATATGTAAATACCATATTGTCTCCCTAGTATAAGAAACTGAAACAGTATATATGATCCAAAATCTACAATAAGTACTGTGTAAGGGTAAAAAATGACTCAAAGAACAAAAGTAATTGGGAAAGGTGAAAGGAGGAAAGAAGGAAGGGAAAAGGAAAAAGACATAAATCTGTGTATATGTATATGTAAGATAGCTAAAATGACTATACTACTGAATGTATTAGCTATTGAGAAAGAATGGTTAATACTTATATGATTAGATCAATTTTACATGTCTATATCTGTTAATGTAAACAACCGTGCTGAAGGTAACAATATGCAATATTGCAACCATTGTCAAGTTCCTATCATCTTGTTTTGTAACTGTTTTGTCTTGTCACTGTTTTGGATTTGCTGTTGTCGTTGGTTTGTCTCTTTTGCTTTTTGCCTTTCTTTTCTGTGTCTTTTTTCTCTTAGATTAAAAAAAAGGCAAAGCATACATAGGGCATAACACCACTCATTTGCATTTTAGAAAAAAATACCACACAGTATTTTCTAAAAACACAAGCATTTCATAAAGGTAAAAAACAAGTATGTGAATGATATGCATAGATTCACCTATGCTTGCCTAGCATAGGTGAGGCCCTGGGTTTGATCTCTAGCACAGTCAAAAAACATGATGTTTTAAAAAAGTCTTCAAGCAAATATGGCAAATATAGCATATATGTCATATGTGGAAATTAGGTTCATGAGTATCTCATATCATTTGCTAATATTTGATCATTACTTTTTTTTTTTTTTTTTTTTTTTTGCGGCACTGGGGATTGAACTCACAACCTTGCGCTTGCCAGGGCAGGTGCTTAAGCTGCTGAGCCAAACTCCCCAGCCCTGGTTTTTTTGAGGCAGGGTCGCACTATGTAGCTCAGGCCGGCCTTGCACTTGCGTTGTAGCCCAAGCTGGCCTAGAACTCACAACGCTCCTCCTACCTCAGCCTCCCGAGTGCTGGGATTAAAGGCGTGCGCCACCATGCCCGGCTTTGATCATTACTTTTAATATAAAACTTACTAGTAGCTTAGATATCATCATTTAAATTGTATGTTGACTTACTCACTATAAACAATATTTATTTAGGTATTTATCTTT
>RJWM01013774.1:0-52363 GCA_004363535.1 Dasyprocta punctata
TCTCTCTCTCTCCCACGCTGCGATTTTCTCTTTGAGATATGAAAGACTATCTTTAGTCTCTTTCAGGTGGTTCTGCCAACTTTTATTGAAGTCTTTGAGTTCCTGGTATTCTCTCTGAATCTGATTGATGCATTCTAAGTCTTTATTTGTTTCATTCTCAATCTCCTTTGATTTTCCGTCCTCCACCTTTCCGGCTATGTCTGCTTTAGAGGCGCTTAGGGATTGCCCTATTATTAATTTCATTTCAATTCTCAGTTGGGCTAACAGTGCCGCTTTAATTTCTTTCATAGCTTCATGGAGTTGTCTCCCCACTTCAGTTGTCATCTCCTCTGAGAGTTTAATTTTTGGACTCCCAACCTTGTCTGCCTTTACATCAATCGGGTTTGTGCTGCTTGTATCGGAGTCTGGAGAGCGCCCTCTACCTTTCCTTCTTGGCATTTTCCTGAGCTCTGCTGTGTTTCCCCAGCCTGCCTCGCTCCGGGGATGTCTGGTGAAGTGCACGTGGATAGGGCCGTCTGCCTAATTTCCTCTACCACCCCCAGGGCGCCTGTGCAGATTCCACCAGGACCCTCCAGGGCCTGGTGTAGGCAAGGAACCGTGCCTAATTAGGTGCGGTTCCAGTCTCAAGATGAATGCCTGTTCCTCGTTCTCCTTGGGGAGTTGGGGTTGGGGGACTGGGGCCCGCCGAGTTTACTCGCTCACCAGCTCACGACCACGTCTTCCCACGATCGATAGCTGCCTCCGCCGTCTCCGCCTTAGCCACAGAAGTTCAATCGAGCATCTCGAGCATCTCAAGCACTTTAATAGCACCTTCCCAGTTTGAGTCCGTGTTGATTGGATTGAGCTCTGGTCAGAGGCGCCGCCACCTTTGTTTGTTTACTTCTTCTTTTTTTACTCTTTCTGTGGGCTACAGTTCTCATCCTAGACTCCTCTTAGGTCCAGAGGATCCATCTCCCTCCCCTTTCCTTCTTTCTGTTATTGTATTATTTTGTATTCCAGCATTTGGGAGGTATATTCCAGGGAGCCTCCCTACGGCAGAGTCATCAGGTCGGCCATTTTGCAGGAAGTCAAAAGGAAAAATTATAAATATTTTTCAAAGGAAATCAGTGGTTTATCACGTTATGATTTAGGCAATTCAGAAAAAATACTACTGATTTTCCTCCTCAACTTTTTTGGTTTTTGTCACTCTAGTAAATCCTAGTAAATCCTCATAAGCCAGGATCACTAGCATAGTTTCTGAACTGCTGGATTTAAACCTAGAAACACATCTACATCTTTCTACTCTGCAGTTTGTCCCTAGTTAATAAATTATGTTCTTAGTGTTAATTTTTAAAGCCATTGTGTTATCGTCGATCTTAATAGTTACTTGCAATCCACGGCTCACCTATAAATAAAGAGGAGTGATGATGCAAGTCATCAACAACAGGCGATCCATTGATCCTTCCATCAGAATAAGCAGTTGCATGCAAGAGGGGCAGTGGTGAGGATTATAAGAATGTGGCTGTAATGTGGTAGAATTTATTTTTTTTTCATGGCTTTTTAGTGCATTACTTGAGAGAGTTCAGGCTGGGTTCAAAGCCTACTTGAATTGTGGCTATTCATGGTCTCAAGGTCACCAATAGTCAGAAAATGAATGTAGATTAATGTGGGGAATTGAATTTAATTTTCATTGCCCTGGAGAAACAGCACTGGGAATGGCTGCTATGCCAGCTTGTCTTCTAATAGATCCTTTCTCTGTGCTCCCAAGGCACCTTGTTCACAGACAAATTTTCACTTGGACAAATAAATAATTCAGAAAAACATGTATCATTGCAACTGACTAAAAGAATGGTTTTGCACTTTTACTCTCAGCAACTAGAAGAGTGTCTGGAATGAAACAGATGTAATATAAAATAAGCCTATATGAATGAAGAAAAGACTTGGCAAAATCATTCATTAACTACTCAGTTTTGAAGAATGCCAGTCATATTCTGAAGTCAGATAAAATTAGAAAAGGAGGCTTGGAAAGGAACTTTGGAGACAATGGTATAATCTGAGTAGTTCCTTAGAGTACAAATTACTTTGTTGGGGAAGGGGGATCATTTTATTAGGTTACTTAGTTACACATAAATAAAGCAAGTGTTCTGCTTCCTGCTCATTATTCTTGAGGGAAATGATTTGGATCTTTTTAATCTGAGCTCTATTTCTGACTACTTATTTTATTTTGTTGGTATGGTACATTCCATTTTACTTTGGGCAGCTCCCAAAATATAAAGAACTGAGTCTCAGACACTTACGGTTATAATTATATGAACTCTAACCATGAATTAAATGGTAGGCCTAGCATTTTAGATGATGCTATATATTTCACATAAGGATTGAGTCCAAAAAAGACTCTTTCATGGCCTTGCCCTATCTCCAAAGAAAGATAACTACTGTTAGGTATGCAGGTTTTTGTGTTGTGCTACTACTGAAGATTGAAACAGATCCTACTTCCAAGGGTATTGTTTATTTGAGAGCTGAAGGGTGATAAAAGGTAAGCAGAATGTCACACTAACTTACCAAACCCTTTCTATTAGGTGTGTACTAAAGTCTTACCTAACAAAGTACCTTTCCCAGTAGCAGTGAGCAATCATTTTCTTGATTTTTATTCCCATTTGTAGTTCCAGCAGTATATTCAAAATGTGAAGTGTATATGAAATTGCTAAAGGAGGCTGAAATGACATTTTACAACATAATATTTCATATTTCTCTTAAATTTGAGTATAGCTTGGTTTTTATCTATGCAATACAATGTGGTAGTCAGTAGCCAATGCTGGCCTGAACTGCTATTGATGCAATGCAATAATACATCTTAAAAGAAAATGTAATGCACCTTAATAATTAGAATGTAATATATCTTAATAATGTCTTACATTGATTATATGTTGAAATGACATAACTTTTAGATTTGTGGACTAAAATTAAATACATTATTAAAATTAATTTCACTGTTTTTCATTGTGAATAGAAATTCAAAGGGACATATGTAACATTATATTTCTAATAAACAGTGCTTGTTTAGACTTACATTGGTGAAGTGTGACACCAGACATTCACAGGGGCACTGAACCAAAAACTGAACGACAGAAGAAGAACAGTTGTATTAATGTCAGGATGTGTAAGATTTAATTCAAATTTTTAAAAAATGGTTACTTTTTTCTATTAAATTAGTTAAAAGACTGGGAAGAGCAAGCTCATGAAATAGTGCTAAATATGGTGCTAATGAAAAGTTTATATTCTGTAGCTATAACCAAAAACCTAGGATCAATTTTTGTGCTATGTTTAGGTCTACTTTGAACTGGTACGAAGCTACGTGGCTTCAACTATGCTTACAGTGGAAATGGTTTTTGAAGTGTTTCATGAAATATATACCAAAGGTCACCTTTTAACCACTCCTCAGCACACTATGAAAATATCAACTGCATACTGTGAAAATGAGATATAGTAGAAGAATTAAGGAAAACAACAGAAGGTTCTCAAGATGTGAATGATGAAAACATACCCTAAACTCAAGGCATATTGAGAAAAGGAGATCTTTGAAGATCTTGCTTTTTTTTTTTTTTTTTGGAGCAGTTTGTGGAATTTCTGTATATCATCTTGTTTAACTGTTATACAGAACCATTGCCTATTAAATGAAGTTAATTTTAAAAGTATAAATCATGAGGAATTGGCCTTAAGTACAGAATTCTTCTTTGACCAATTTCATATTAGGTCTGAGTTTCATGGGATATACATAAATATAAAATGGTACCTTTGAGACAGTATGACATATCTTATTGTCACCATAAGAACTTGAGGCTTCACTATTATTCAACATGCCTTGAATTTGAATGTGATGCTTTGGGAATGTTTAAATTATTGTGCATGTAGTGAACAAATCTAGTTGCAGAAAATGGTTATCACATTAAAAATCTCTATTAGGCCCAATGCAAATACAGAAGAAGATATTAAATACATTAAAACAATCTTTTAAATGGCAGCAACAAAAACAGTGAACTATTAGTCCTTAAAAGAAAATTAAATCAGTTTCGAACTTGCGTTCTCTGATGCTGCTTGGTGTAAACTGTTACTTGCCATTGATAATGCTGACAAAAACTTTAAAAGGTAAACAAATCTAAAGTTACCTATTTCAATTTCACACAGTTTAAAATAGACTATTACAAAAAACGTTTATGAAATGTGCAGTACAAATGATCTTCTAATAAAATATGAAGAAATTAAGTATATGAAAATATTTACATGACTATATAAGTGAAGAGTCACATAATACTGGAATTAATTTCTGTGGTAATTAAATTCAAGGTGTCATCTTGATAGTAGGTACTTGGACAAATTAAGCATTATATTACAAATTTAAATTTTCTTCATAATAGCTTAGCATTGAAAGATTAGGAAGAAGTCAAGAAACTAGTACAGTTCTAGATGTTGCATGATGATATGTAAAAATCTTGATATGTGTAACATAAAATTATTAAAATTGTTATGATATTTTCT
Source organism: Dasyprocta punctata (assembly GCA_004363535.1). NCBI lineage: Eukaryota > Metazoa > Chordata > Mammalia > Rodentia > Dasyproctidae > Dasyprocta > Dasyprocta punctata. Next base: position 4,516 of record RJWM01013774.1, read on the forward strand.
TCTAGGTGTTAATTTTTAAATATTACTCCCATTAAAGTGTTGGAGCACATAGTTTTGTTGAGTATTCTAAATATTAAGTATTACTTTATATTTTTATTAGTAATTCCAGGCATATTTTTCTAAAATAAAATTATTGAAACAAATAAGCTCTAAGTACTAGGATGATTCGGGAAAGTTGTCTAATTTAGCATTACTGTGATTATATTACGAATTATTACAATATACAGCTAATTATGCTATTTAGCTAATATTGTTGGAATTAAGGCAAGAAAAGTAAGATACATGAAATGAATAAAATTATTTATTTATTGTATAGAAGGGCCGGGAGTTTGGCTCAGTGCCTTAAGCGCCTGCTCTGGCAGGCGCGAGGTTGTGAGTTCAATCCCCCCGGTGCCGCAAAAAAAAAAAAAAAAAAAAAAAAAAAAAAAAAAAAAAAAAAAAAAAAAAAATTCAGGATATTTATTGTATAGAAACATTTTATAACTCATTTCAACTCCATCCTCTTTTCAATGAAACAACTGAGAATGGGTTGTACAATAATTAAATTCTGTCATTTTTATATTTTTACTAACCTTTAGTAATAAAAGATATTGATGCTTATTTAATACATATTTTTCAACATCTTCACTATGAAGATCAAAGTAAAAGTATGGAATATATTTGTTTCATTGCCTGTAATCTTCATTTATAAGATGCTACTATTAAGTCACATTGTATGCAGGTCTATATTTGTAATATTTTCCAAGTCTCAGATACCTGGTGCAAACCTGATGGTGAGATTTGCCTTGAAGAAGTGGACTTTGATATTTTTACTAATCCTGTGGCTAAACCAATCAGAGTGTCAAGGTATAATTTTCTGAAAGTTAAAAATATAACTCATAAAAACACAAAGTAAGCCCAGGTCAAAAGCTTTAATGAAGGATTAAGCCAAAGGTTAAACTGGTTCAATGGTATACAGGAATAACCAAAGTATGTTTGGTCATAGAGGGAAAAATAGTGCTGAAATGGCATCATTAAATTAAATACAAAACTGTTTACTGTCCTTTAGGACCATAAAAAGTAACCTTTGAGGTTACGATTTTTTTTTTTTCTATCACACAGAATCATTTGCATCTCAACTGGATAAAAATCATTTGCAATTTAACAGCCTTCTAAAGGTTACATCTAACTGCACTACAGTCTGGAACTTTATCAATAGTAAATAGTAAATCAAACAAAAAAGAATCTTAGGGAATCTGACAAGCGTGGGGAAGATCTGTTAGATAGCACTCTGGTATGCCTCAGGAAGGACATGTGGACATCTTTTTGTATCCCAAGTTTTGAACACTTTTTCTTAGCAAAGCAAAGAAAATACTGTCTGGGAAACTCAGTCTTAAACTGGAGTAAAATGACTCCTTCATTAATTGAAGATTATGCATAGATTCTGATAAAAATGACTCATAAACATTCTAGGTGGTAAGAGTAACCTGACCCCAGGTATAGTGGAGACAGCCCAGAAATCAGGCAAGGAGGTTCCTATGACTGGGACTCCCCAGTAATGGGCCTGGACTTGTACACTCCAAAAACAGACTTGTTTTATAATAATTGTAATTTGATGTGTTTTTACAGTCTGTCTTGGTTTCAAGGGCTCAGTAAATTATTGCCAAGTGTTTATAACTTCATCTTTAATTGTGTAACAGGAAATTAAAGGGCTATTCCAGTTTGAAGTGAGATAGTCATATCAGACATGCAGAGAAAGGGAAAGAACAGTGTTTGTTCTCATACTGGTGTCAGTGTGGTGGTAAGAGCAATGGCTTAAGGAAGGTGACCAGGAGGAAAAACAGTATAAAATATTTACGGACATTGTTGGGAACACATAGAAGAGGAGCCATGTAGCTTGGCCAAAAACAATGGCAAGCGAAGGGTCATATTAAATTCCTGAGCAAATGCATATTAAAACTCTTGGAGGGTAGGAGTGTAGCTCAGGGGTAGAGTACTTGCCCGAAACTCTTGGAGAGAGAGCCTAGAAGAGAATAGATTTCCTTTTGAAAAAATAATGATGTCATAGAGCATTTATGTTTGCTGAATTGTAGTACAAGGACTGTAAATACACGCTCTAGACTCATATTGCCTGGGTTCAAATCCTAATTCCATCTAATAGCTACATGGATTTGATCATATTACCTAGTTTCCTTATGCCTCAGTTTTCCCATCAGTAAAACAGGGATAAAGCATCTCTCACAAGAATTGCTATAAAAATTAAATTACTATCATCTGTCTATCTTAGCACACTTAGAAAAATACCTGGCATACTGTATGCATTTTGGCTATTTTTACTCTTGGGATAAACTCTATTGTCCTCTTATGCTCATCTCCAAATTACAGGAACGTTAGGTTGCAAATTATGTTCCTCTTACTATCTGAGTTCAGAGATAGAAGAAAGAAAGAAAAGTGATGCTATTTTCTCATTCCTTTGGGGATGCCATCATCAGAAGGAGTAGAGTAGTGTCAGATGGTCCTTCAGTGGATGAGGCCTCTACGTCCCCACTTAACTACAATAACATCAGGGCCTGAGCCTACAGCTGAAATGTGGACAGGCAGGGCTGCAGCTCAGGAGAAGAGCATCTCTGCACCATCAAGCCTCTATTATTTTTTTCACACCCCTCATAGCAACTTTATCTACATTAAGTCCTTTCAAAATTGAATTATCTAGAGTAGCTTCCTTTTCTAACTGTGGATTCACTAGTGCTATTATTACTACAACTTACAGTAATATTTTATTACTATATTTTGAAACATTAGTTAGACACAGAAATGCTGAAGAGTGCTATTTCCTACTCAAGTTTTCCAATTTACTATTGCAATCTTTTTCCTCACAGATTTTGTCCAGGAGCCAGACGTGTACATAGCAAATGATCAATGGTTATATAAACTGGTGTCTTATTTAACTACTCTACTGTAGATTTATCTTCATCACTGATCAATGGCCTAATGGGGGGAGAGATTTAATTCTTTTTAAGCTAGTCTAAGAAAGATAACTGGTATATTGGAGAATAGATTTTTAAACAATTAAAAAAATGTATGATCAATAATGAGAGAGCTCTTATGTCCTAAAAAAAAAAAAAGCAAACCTCTAGAAATATTGTGTGATTTATCTTTAATGTGTTACCTTTTTTCAACACTTTATTGATTATCCATGACTTACAACAATTTGAAGGAAAAAATATGTACTCTGCAGGTAACCTTGTTTCACAGCTGAAGCAAAGGTAGTTTATTCCGCACAGCTGGCCTGCCTTGGTAAGAAGTACTTTGATCAATGAATTTAAGGATGAGGACTACAAATTCATATAGGAGTTTGTGAATGTGAAGACTTAAAGTTGGGAAATAATTCAAAAAATGACCCAGAGGAGACAGAATCAATTCAAAGGGAAAGTATCTGGGCCAGCAATGACTTAAATTATATCAGGGATCAGCCTGATTCACATTTAAGTTTGCTAAGTTTACTTTGATTCTCATCCTGCCTTTTCTTTATGAGTTTATGTCTATCTTTAAATTGCCATTTCTAAATAAATAAATAAATAAAACTTTAAAAATTGCCATATCCATCTTTCTGCATCATTTCACTGTTAGACTTTGGAGAACACAACTGCTAAATTTGTCATTTTCACTGCTAGCTTTTGCTGCCAAATGAGGGGCTCCTCATTACAAAGTTACATAGATATATAGACAGTCATGACCATGTTAATTACAAAATGACTTCCTTTGAATGACTCCAACAACATTTTTCAGTAAATATCTTTTTTGAGTAAGTTGATCTTTGTATTAATAAAGTAGATAATGTAACTGTATAATGTATGACTAAGACAGAGGTTCACACTGAGATGTGACCTACAGAACCAGCATCACTGTTACACTTTCATCCTGTGAGATAGCTCATTATTCTATACACAAGATATTCTACTATTTTCCAAAAGTTGGAAAGAGAAAATACCAAGAACTACTGAAATATAATTTGAAGAGTCATTGACATGAAGAGAATAGAGAGCAATAACACTGGCATTATAAACAGATCACTTGAACTCAACCTATATCTTTCTGTAAGGATTTTCTAATTTTCTCTATCCTCCTCCTTCTGCTTTTTCCTCTATCCACTTTATTCTTTCTCTCTTACTCTCACATTCTCTTTCACATGCATACATACAAACCACACAGAGACATTGCATCAGGGTAAGCAAACTATGGAATGTGAGTCAAATTCAACCTGTTACCTATTTTTGAAGATAAAATATTATTAGAACAAAACCACATGATTTAAAATTGTCAACAGATGTCTTTTTTGTTTGCTTCAAAAACAGTTTAGTAGTAGTAACAAAGACCAAATGGCTGTAAAACCTAAGATACTTGTGATTGTTCCCTGTACTGAAAATATTTTGTCTTCTTTAAAGTATTGTAAAAATTAAAAAATTATTAGATTTTTTGTTTTACTTAAGAAAGCATGATAGGATACCTAGTTACCAGATACTGGTTTCTAACACCATTCTTCAAGAGAAGGAACTACAGCTCTCTGGAGAAATGCCTGATGCTAAGACTAGGGCAGAAGTAACACAAGATGAGCCTGAATATCCCATAGTGCTCAAAAGGAAAGATGTAATTAAAAATATGCCCCCCCCAAAAGTTATATTAGAGTTGTGTCAACTGGACACAAGAGTTAAATAAAAGTGCTCTCTATGGCCAAAGCTGGAGAAATTTAAGACAATAAATACATAAATAAATAAATAAATTATAAGCAAATGTTTAAATTAATGTCCATGATTCCGTATCAGTATGTCCATGGTTGCATGTCTATAAATAAATGATTGAAGAAGAAATAACAAGCAAACGAGGAATTTCAAGTAATGCACTTGGACACTGGGTACTCAGGAAGGTGAAACATTATTGTCAACTCCTTCAGTCTTTCAAAGTGTACAGTATGGAAATAAGGAGGGAAAATAATGCCTTATGGTAGAGAAACCCACAAACACTACCTCAAGCAAGTGATCAGGGTTAACACAAACATAAATTAGTCAGAGTAATGGTGTTTACCCTTCCTTGATATGATGTGAAGAGAAGGGGACTTTTCCTCTGCAGTCTTCTTCTACAAATTATATAATGTAGGTCTAGTTATCAGAAATGCATTAAACAAATCCAAATGAGAAATATTCTACAAAATATTTGACCAGTACACCTCAAAAATGTCAAGGTTATCAAAAACTAGGAAACTCAGAGAACTGTCATCGTTAAGAAAAGACTAAGACATAACTAATACAATATGGTTTCCTGGGTGTCAAACCTGGGAAAGAAAAGGGTCATTATGCAAAAACAGAATCTGAATAAACTATGAATGTCAGTCAATGATAATGTGCCAACACTTTGTCAAATTAACTATAATAAATTTATCATACTAATAAAAGCTTTTGCAAGGGAAAGGTAAGTGTGAGGTAGATGTGAATGTTGCACTAGTTTTACAATCATTTTGTAAATCTAAAACTACTCTAAAATTAAACATTTATTTTAAAATTTGACAGAGAGTGCTCCAAAGTTATTTAAATAGCCATATGTTACACCCTGAGTTGTAGAAATTATTTTAACAAAGCAAAATAGGATAAATGAAACATTCTGAATATGTTTATTCTCACGATTATATTATTTATTAAAATATTTTACCTGAAAATGTTTTGAGCTTTTACATTTATGGCTAAGGATTCCTATTACAAAAATGCTAAAGAAATAAGGAACTTGATCTGAAGTAGAAAGGACAAAAATAGCAGGAAATAACAATCATGCTCAGAATATAATAAAGTCATCTAGAGTGTCTTTAGAATAGTACACAAAAGAGAGAGACAAACACAAATGTAAAAATCTACTGGGGACATATTTAGCTCAAAAATAGTGTTTTGGGAAAATCCAAAAATCCATATGATCAGTAGTATAATGACTGGGATATTATAGTGAGCAATGCAATGAATTGGTAGTTCATTTGCATATTTAAGGGAAAATACCAGCATAATAAAGAAAACAATTCCTACATTTGAAGAAAAAATACTGTAAATCACACACACTGTATTTCCTAAGAAATAACTGTTTTTGAGTAGAAAATGTTCAGTTTATAATGCAAGGACAATTCTATGCCAAAAATAAACCTAAAATCAACACAGTTCATCCTAGACAGTCCCAAAGTTTGAACGCTTTTTAAAAGTTAAGAATCACAAAGCTGTCATCTGAGGCATTCAAAAGCTATAACAACATATTTAGCTCTAAAATGACAATTCTAAGCTAAATTAAGTGAGGTCAACAATCTTTCTCATATGGAAACTGATTTTGCATAAGGACGACATCAGGTCATGTTAGAAAAGTGAATCATTAGAACTGTGCACGTCTGACACTAGAACCACAGGGATAGACCCTGATTCAATTCTCAGGGAACCGCTTTTTCAATCTATACAAATATAAAGAAGCAATTCAGTCATTTAGAAGACTAATGAAATTCTCACCAAAACACATTCATGGGAATATAGTTAATCACAAATCAATATTTTCAAAGGCTTTTCTTTTGAAAAATAACAGAAAAGCATTTTAAATCACCCTGCCATTGACTTAAAATTATTTTTAAAAAACACTGCTAGCCTTCAGCTCAGGATAATTAAGTGATTTCATCTTATTCCATAATGCTAGATCTGGGAAGACCTGTTAAATAGAAAATTCTTATTAGTGCTATATATTAACACCTAAACAAATCAAATCAATGCAATATGTAAGTATCAAAATAATTTCAATATGGTTATGCTGATTACATCTAAATCAGATTCATAAATTTTCTACATTTGCTTTTTCCTTGTATCATGGTTTGAATTTTTCTAAAAAATAATATTTCTATCAGTGAAGAATAAAATGGTGAATGAAAATCAGACAAACTTAGACTGATTTCTTTGGATGATCAACAGTTATAGTGCTTAACTTCTCTAAAAGGGAAGGGATTAATTTTGCTTGTTTCAATACAACTTTAGCACAGATCATTTATCAACACTCATTTATTTAACTAATGTTTATTGATTCTAAAATTCTCATTTCCCATTATATTAAAACTCTGATGACACAACTGTAAGTAAAATCAGAGTCTCTACCCTCATGGAGATAATAGTCTGATAAATGAGACAGATATTGATTCAATAATACAGGAACAAATATGAAACTGCCCCCATAATAATTGCTAGAAAACACAGCTAAATGGCGTTTTGAGATTTACTCAGAGAATTAGAAAAAACTTCATTGATTATGTCACACTCGCAAAAAGACATAAAGAGTAAATAAAAGTCCAGTAGATGCAGAGAAGAGGAAAACCTTCCAGGAAGATGGGAGAACGTATACTCAGAGCTTCCGGTAAAAAAATAGTAAGGATTTTTGAATATCGTAGAAAGTTTACCTTTTTCTTAAAGGAACAGAAAGGAGTTTAAAAGTTTTAACCAAAAGAGACACGATGATTTTGTGTTTTAAAAATTATATAGACTTCAATATGGGTAAACGAGAAGGTAAGGCTGACCTTGAAGTAAGTGGATTAAAGGGTTATTACAGTGTTCAGAAGCCAGACAATGAGGACTCCAGCAATGATGCTTTCCTTGGAGATGCTAAAAAGTGGGTAGATTTTAGGATAATTTAGGAAACAATATGCACTGGACTTGGTGATGAATTGAAAATGAGCTGAGGGAATACAACAAAGAAAGAGAAACAAATTTTAAAAATGTCTCTAGGTTTTTGGATAGTTAAGGGAACACATTGAGCCTACTCACTAGATAGACTCAAAAGACTATTAAAATGTGGAACTTGGTGTGAAATAGAGTGACTCTATTTGGGAATGTTAAGACATAGGAGACAAGATAACACTTCCAGAATAGCAGAGTACAAATCCCTGAAACGCTCCTACTCACAAAAACAGTGAGGACCCTTACAATAATGGTTAAAGTCGACTGTTTGAAGACTGTGGAGGTTAACCAAACTCTTGGCATACTCACAGAGACTTTACTGCAAGAAAAATGACTAAAAGTTGGTATGAACCATGAGTTTTATGGCAATTTATGATGTGCCAACACAATCATATTTTACCTGTTCCATAATAGCATTAAAAACCAACAAGCTCACAACTTTATAGCTGGAAAAACTAGCAAACTAGCAGTCAATGAAAGACAAAAGGGGTGTGAAGTTTCTTAAAATTCCCATTGCCAGAGAAGTATTACAAACCTTTCTAGCCACTGTAAGTAAATATTCATTCTTAGGACTTGTCTTTTATTTTACATAATTCAAAACTCCCTCTGTGTGAGTGAGTCTTATCTCTGAGTATTTGTGGAAAACTGGAAATTATTTAACATTGTAGCAGACTAAAGTGATGATAACAGTTGTAACTAACAAGAAGTTGACCAAAAGTCTTAAAAGGAAAAACAAGAATGAGATGATTACGGAGGAATTTGAAAAGGTCTCACATATTCCTCCAAAGGCCATGTACATAGGAAAGACTGTGCCTATATCTGGGAGAGACTTTAGAGGAACTAATCTTTCATCTTCAAATTATGTTTAGTGCCTGCTCAACAAGAAGTAAAGATCAAGGCAGAGTTGTTATTCTGTTAGAGCACTGAATGTGTGTACTACTGTGCAAACAGTACATCTTGGCAGAGGTTTGGAGGTGCACTGATTCAAGGCCTTCAAGAAAATTACTGTCTAATCATTACCTGATCACCAAATTAACTGAGAAGAAATTTCATTGACTGCACATAACAAAGAATGCACACTTTACAACATTAGTCCAAGAAAGTCACTAATCAAGCAAACAGCAGTGGCATTCATCAACAAGAAAACAATGATAACAAATGGCAACAAGATCCAGGTAGTGAGGGGTTGTTTGATTTCCAGAGTTACCACATTATGTTACTTTAAATGTTTAGTTTTTCAAGAGAAAATTACAAAATTAAAGAGGAAAGTAGGGTCTATATACATTTCAAAAAGTAGTCAATAGAAACTGCCACAAAGGAAGTCAGATGTTAGATTTACTAGACAAAGACTATAGATCAATTATTATGATTATATTTAAAGACCCAAAAGAAACCATGCTGAAGAACTAATGTAAAATATGAGCAGTTTACTTCTACAAATATGATATAAAGGAAGAAGTAAAAATTATTTAAAAGAATGAGATAGAAATTTTTGAATTAAAAATACAATAACTTCAGTAGTCAACTTTTAGCAATGGATAGCACAACCAGGCAAAAGAAAGGAAAAAGAAGACCTGAAATGTAGTATATATAAAGTGGACTTAAATATCTACAGAACACTGTATCAAATAATAACATAACACACGTTTGTCTCAAATACAAATGAAACTTGTCCAAGATGTACCATATGTTAGGCCACCAAACAGAACTTCATACGCTAGAAAAGACTGAAATCATATAAAGTTTGTCAATTACAATAGAATTAAATATCAGAAGGAAAGAAATAGAAGAAAGGAAATTCACAAGAAGCAAATTAAACAGTACACTCCTCAGTAACAAAGGGCTCCCAGGGAAAGTTATTTTGAGATAAATTAAACATAAACGCTATATAACAAGACCTACAGAATGCAACTAACATGGTAGTTAGAGGAAATTTATATCTAAAACTACCTATATTTACAAAGAAAGATCTCTCAAATTAATAACCTATCTTTCTACCCTCAGAAACTAAAAAATAAAGGTAAATCCAAACCAAGCAGAATGAAGAAAAAAATAGCCAGAAGAAATCAGTGAAAGACAGTATAGGAAAATAGCAAATTAAAAAATTTCATTCTTTGAAAAGATCAAAACTGATAAAACTAGATAGAATGACTATGGAAAAATGGAAAAAATGTAAATTATTAAAATCAGAAGCAAGGGAAACAATACTACATACTATACAGAAATTTACAAAATTGCAAAGGGGTACTACAAGCAATTGAATGCTAGTACCACACACGAAATAAACAAATTCTATAAATATACAAAGCTTCAAAAATGACTCGAGAAAAAAATAGGAAATCGGAATAGATCCAGAGCAACCAAGAAAACTGAATTAGTAATTAAAATACTGCTTGCTCACAGAGAAAGGTCCAGAACCAAGTAACTTAGAAACTACAAATGGAAAAACATCCATCTTAATCAATTACAGTGTTGAATATTTTCATAGGGCAATATTCCCCAAATCAATTGGAATTCTCATCTGCTGAGATCACAGAGCCACTTTGGAAAATAGCTGGCATTTCTTCAGTTCTTCAAAATATTCAACATAGAGTTCACATACAACTGAAGATAAACCAAGTATGATGGCACACACCTGTAATTCTAGGGAAGTTGAGTCAGGAGGCTTACAAGTTTGAGGACAGCCTGTGCAACTCAGAAAGGCCCTATCTCAAATTTAATAAATGAATAAATACACGAATAGGATTATAACTCAGCGTGAAGGCCCTTGGTACAATTCTCATTACCCCCTCCCAAAAAAGACAGATTCCCTTACTTAGCCCCATATCCAAATAATGTTAATAATGCTTTTCTGTGGATCATAGACATCAATTACAACAGCTAAAGCCATAAATCTCTCAGTGCATTATGTAGGAGTAAGTCATTGTGACCTCGGATTAAGCAGTGGTCTTAGATGCGATCCCAAAAATATGAACCACATAAGAAAAGGGTAAGTAAATTAATTATATGTCATCTAAATATTTATGTGTTTCAAAAGACTTTATCAAGAACATAAAAAGAGATCATACAGGAGAAAATACTTGAAAATTACATATTAGATATATAAAGAATCCTTATAAAAGGACTATAAAAGTTGAAATTCCAATTTTAAAAAGTAATGTAGCCAGGCTTGGTGGCACACACCTGTAATGCCAGCACTATAGGAGACTAAGGAAAGAGGGTCACAAGTTCAAGCTCAACCTAAGCAATTTAGTGACTGAGACATTGTTTCAAAAAAAATTTTTTAAAGGCTAATGATGCAAACTAGTATGAAAACCCTGAATTCAATCCTCAGTACCACCAAAACACAACAACAAAAATATATGAATATACATTTACCTAAAGAAAATGGCCAGGATAAGACTATAAAGAGATGCTTGTTAGTATCAGGGAACTACAAATCAAAAATACAGTGAGGTATTACTTGACATTCATGTCAATGGCTAAAATTAGATGACAGTCACAAAAACAAATATTGACTAACAGGATCCTCATACATTGCTGATGAGATTGTAAAGCGATACAGCCAATTGGAAAGAGTGTTCCATTTCCTGAGACTGTTGGATAAGATACGGCAGTTTTATGCCAAGGTGTATGCTTAAGTGAAATGAAAACCTGTATCTATAAGAAAACTCATATATGAATACTCAGCAGCATTATATATAATGGCAAAAGAGTGAAAACAACCAAGTATTCATCAACTGAGCAATGTATTAAATATGGTATATCTATGCAAATGAAAGTTACTCAGACATAAAATAAAATGAAATACTGAAACATGATATAACATGGTTGAACTTTGATAACACTATGGTAAGTGAATGAATCCAGGCACAAAAGATCATATATTGTATGATTCCATGTGTAATAAGTCCCTAGAATGATTAAATTTGGATTTGTGGTTGATTAGAGATTGGAGAAGTTGGAAATAGGAAATGATTGCTAATGAATAGGGACTTTTTTGAGAGACTGATGAAAATAATCTAAAATTAGACAGCAGTGATGGCTGCAAAAATCTATAGATATACTTTAAACTACTCTGTGGACACTCTAAATGGGTGAGAGTTATGACGTGATTTTTTCCTCAATACTATTGTTATAAAATAAGAATAAGGTAATAAATTTGAATATTTGATGGTTACACAAAAAGATCACAGTTTGGGTGCAAGTTTGAAACTTTTATGTCAATTTTATCACCATGCTGTTAAATAGACAATTTCACAATGATGCTACGAAGTACAAAATTTTTAGAGAACATTAAAATACAATCGGCTAGATATGGAGCCCACAGATAACATATATGAGGAAATCATTACAGAGAACCTCTTAAAAATATTATACTTATGTCCCTGGTTTACACTGGCTTAAAGCTATCATTTTAGAGAACAAAAATATGTCAAAAGTTCCTTTGAAACTAGACAAGAAACATTACTAAGATAAAAGGAGCCAGCTAAGATTAAAGCATAAGATCTTTTGCTATTTTCCAAACTTCTCAGACTTTTCAAAGGCATTTGGAAAACAGAATAAAGGAGAAAGACAGAAAAGAAACTGAAGGGAGCCATTCACAGTAACTGAAACAGCCAAATGCAAAATGCAATAATAATTTTTAAGGCATTGATTCTACACTTTGAGAATGAATGAATGTTTTTAGAGATACTAAAAAAGGGCCCAGTTTATTTAAATAAAAAGAGATTTAAATGAAAAAAAAATCATTCTTCTCCATGTATATGTTTTCAAAGCACTGTTTGATTACTAGATCCAATTATATACATCTTGGAGAAAGGCCAAAAAATTTTTGATTGTGTCCATGTCTGTAAGAAATACATTTAACAACAAATGAATCAGTCTGTTGCCTTATTATTTTAATCATAGTGTCTCAGTCTGCTTTGTCCCACAGTAGAATCTCATTCATAGACGTACTCACACCAAATTCTCTTGGCAAGGTAAACTGTTGACATTTAAACAATTGCTAACTTTGAATAATAACATCTAAATAGTCACAAAGAACAGAGTAAGAGGCTGATGGGTGACTTGACATTTGAACCATGGGTTCAAAAACTGATATGTCACACGGTAACTTTTTAAATATATTTTTCTGAAAGATGAGGAAGGGCAGAATGGAAAAATGAAGGCATTTGCAGTCAAGCTCAGAGAAAGTAGTCCTATTTCTTAGAGTTTCTGTGTACTAATTTGCTTATCTGTAAACAGAGAACAATATCTTCATAAAGGTGTAAGAAAGATTAAATAAAACACGGTTAGTAAATACTTTTGTGTACATGATACACACAAAGGGCCTTCAACAATATAGCTATCTTTCTGTTACAAAAAACAGCGAACATCCTAAGTAATGTTGTTCTGACATTATAAGATATACAAGTGTTTATTAATCATTATAATAAGCTTTGACAATACAATTTTATGTCTTACAAATATGACTTATAGTCACATGAGGAAAGGTTATGAAGAAAATAGCAATCTCTACATAAATATGGCACCTAGGTACAGGGTGAAACAGAGTTCTCTGCATTTTCTAATTTAAAATAGAAAGGAAAGCTTTAATTGAAGAGAACATGTAACAAACTGGTAGAATGAAAAAAAACAGAATGAAAAATGTCAAACTCTTGTTGACCTTCACTCCTTCAGATGAAAAGTAGAACAGGAAAAATGATTATTTTTCAAATGACTGTACTTATCTCTCCAACAAAATGGCACATACACATGAATGCTCACAAATATTCCATATTTATGTAGGAGATACTCTGATCTTAACAAAGTACAAAGTGAGGCAGCTACAGTGCTGCCTCGGTGACATAAACAGTGTGATCAATAAATACGGTGAATTAAAAACCTTTAAAAAGTGATTACAGTAAAATATACACTGGGATTAATCCTCATCAAAATACTTTTCCTCACTTTGAACACACTTATCTCATGTTTCTTGCCATTTTCTGAAGCAGTCTGGAAGACATAAACTGTGTGATCAATAAATATGATACATATGTCTTTAGTTGTACTGTACTCTATGCCTTGACGTCTTCGATCCATTTAAAATGTTTAGCTTTCATGGTCATTTAGACTTTGGGAAAAGGCCAAAATGCTCATAATTCCAATAAAAAAGTGTAAATAAGGGGAAGGAGGGCACACCTTAATGTTTTTGTGAGGCTGCCTTACTGTTGGATGTCACTTGGCAGTAGGATTGGCCATGTTTTCATCACAACTTTAAAGACTCTCACATAAGAAGACTGCTTCAGAAAGTCACAAGAAACATGAGATAAGTGTAATGTTTTTGAAACAAATGGGAGTATTGTGAGGGGGATTAGTGGCAATATGTATTTTACCATAATTTTAAATTTAAACAATCACTGCATGTTTCAATCACATCTTATTTATTACAGTAGTTTATTTTTTTTAATTTTCATTTTTACCTGCCAGCTCCTAAGTGTCATGAAATCAGCATGTCCTTTTCACTTATTAGAGTATTAAGTATGTCTTGCAATCTCTGGTGGGCTGCAATGCTGAATAAACACTAGATGAATGAGTGAGTTATTCAAACTATAAACGAGGAATCCATCTGTCACTGGTCTTAGAAGGACAGGATACAGGTTGCCCTTACACAAGCACAGGGAGCAACTGGTATAGGGATGACTGGGTACAGGGATAGAAAAAAACATTTTGATCGGTGAGACAAAAGGATTTATGCAAGAAGAAAAACCTGGTAGGTCTTACTGTGATAGAGTAGTTACTCTATAGGTTCACTAAGCTTTTGAACTGGATTTAGAATCAAACCCTCACTTAATCTGCATTTAATACCTAAGAGCAGAAGATTGATTTCTGTCCAGAGGTATTGACAGACTGGAAAGATAGGATGCAGGCAGCCAAGGTCATCTTCATGTCTTTTCCAAGTACAGTGTGTGTTGATCTGTTCAATCAAGATTTAAATTAAAATCCAGTAGGCATTGCCTACTGTGTGCCTGATGACATTTATCTCTTCACATCCTCTAAAGAAACAATTTATTTATATTCATTAAGTTTACAGAGACTGATTTGTTAAAATGGAATGGAGTAAATCCTTCAGGCATCAGAAACGTTTTATAATTCTCATCCATCATTTGTTCTCTATTAGGAATTTTATAGTTATAAAGCCAGGAAGAATAGCAAACACACTTACTACATACAAGATACTGTTTCAAACCACTTACTTAGATTATCTCAGTTGTTCATCACAACAATCTGTTCTATAGGTTCAATATAATCCAGCTTTGCAAATGCGAAGTGAAACAACAGATACTAAATCATTTGGCCAAGGTCATACAGGTACTAAATGATGGATCTGGGATTCAAACTCAGCAGATTGGCTTCAAAACAGAAACAGCTTTAAAGCTATGCTGTCCCTGAGAAATGAATCACTTCTTACCTAGGATTTTGGCTTAAGTCTACCACAGAATTCCTCAAATTTTAATGCATTGTCAGATAACTATATAAAAAGGAAGAAAGAGAATCAAAAATTATGGGTAACACAATGGATTTCAAAAGCAATTTTTGCCCTACTAGCAGATTCTCAAACCTAATTCCAAGAAGTAATCTACTGGAATTTGTAAACGCCTTACAGCCTGTGATAACTTATCAATTCATTATGACTCAGATATTTTATATAACACTAGTCCACCTGAAGTATTACAGTAGTATATAAAATTTAAGTATAAAATTAACAATTTAAACATTTTATAAGGGTTATCAACTAATTATATACACTTTAATCACCCCACTTGTTTATTCATTCATTTGCCCCTTCTTTCCACCTATTCATTATTATGCAGCACTAATATTAGGTTTGTAAACAAAACTCAAACACAGTTTTACCTATATATGTGCATCTTGTGCCCTTTTAATGTATACTATAAGCAGCTTCCACAAGGTTTAGTATTGTTTAACACTTAGAAATATGCTGAATATTAATCAATAGAATTGAGTCTTTTGCCTAAAACCATAGAGAAATTTAAGACGCATGGAATTTATCTTAATAATTATCTTTTAAAATGTTAATGGAAAAATACTGGTACAAGATGAGAATTGCAAGAATCTAGTTTGAATTTGCTTAACATTTGTGCAACTATCTAATAGAAATGATTTGTTTAGCTCTAAAAATTTCTCTTTCTTAACAATCTGGGGGATCAATTATAATTATCTCCATACTATTTAATATTTTCATATTTTAAGTATTTCCTTTTAATTTCTATAAATATGAACTTCCTGAATTAGAAAACAGATAAAATAAAAATTGATCATAATTTGAAGCAACAAGCTTAAAGAAAATCTTAGCTTGGATTTGATAGTATGTTAGGTTGTAGTATTCTTGACATATGATTATACTTACAATTCATCCCTAAATCACATTGTAAGGATGGGCATTCATACATAATGTAAAAACCAAATTCCTGAAACAGCACATTTAAAGTCGGAATGTTTTTCATTACATGAAAAAATATCTATTGTCATTCAGGAGTGTAGATCTCAAAGGGTTAGAAAACTACTAAAAAAGAAAAATGACCTGTCAAATAATAATTAAAATTACCCGCGGGCTTAGCGTTGTTAGTACGCCATGGAGACATCCAGTAACATCTCTTTTTTCACAAAACCTATTTTGCGATCTAATTATTTCCTAATATTTCCTATGGCACTGTATTTCCAGTTCTATGGAAAATGAAAAGATGAATGACATTTGCTTGTTTTTTAAAAATACCTTGAAAGTTAATTTTATGGCTCAAATCTTGTAGAGAAACCAAGGAGACCAGAAAGGGGAAAAAACCAAGCAGGATATAAATAATAATAAGGAAAGAAAATAAAACAAGAGATGAAGGAAAATTGAAAGGCAGAAATTTAAATGCTGCAATTTTACTTCCATTTTTTTGCTCCTGAATAATGCTGAATGCAACAATTAACCTGGCACTCACCCCGCCCACACTCACACTGACTCAGTAGGAGCTCTTCACAGAGCTACAATTACAAGCTGCACATAATACAGAAGTGTTACCTTGCTCATTTACCATCTCTCCTACTCCCTAAACATTTTATCTCATCTATTAATGTGAAAGTTCCACTAATACCAAATGTAAATACCCTGTCTCGAGAACTTTATTTATATAAATGCCATATGAAAACAGTATCCCATGTATGTGCTTCAGACATGTCTTCCACACATGCTAATCTTTGTCTTAAATGTCTAGTAGTTTGAGTAAAAATGCCACTGTCTTACTTACTGAAACATTATGATGCTGACCATCTATAGTAGTAGTTTGTCCACATAAAGGTTTGAGAGAAGAAAATAAAATTCTTTCTGCCTGATGATATTTCATTGATATTTTCATTCTCCCCAGGCTTTGCTTGTAATTGTAAAATTGGTCATAATAGTAATTTTAACAGAACTGATGTGAGTGACTCAGCATATACATCACCATTTAAATCTCTGTAGCTGCTCTCTTTCTCTGCATCTACATTTTCTTCAAGACATTTCAACCAAATGACCATATCATCATTATTTCAAAACTCGTTTTCATTTTTGAATGAAGATGAAGCCATTCCAGACCATTCATGTGGAATGAAGAGGTCTCTTCAATAATTCCTTATAGCTTGTACTAATGATATCTTGTTCTGAATGTAATACAGATACTTTATATCTTAACCATGTTAAAATGTCTCATTTACTCATTATTTCTTTTTCGTTTTTCATTTACAAGTCTGTAAAATTTAAGCCATTTTGAGATTTAGTTGCTACCATATTTTTATGCTATTTGAGATAACATAAATTGATAAAGTTAGTATTTCATAGAACACTATTTGCAGGCACATATAGGACATTTTGGGAAAGGTGTGAAGTGTTTAAGAAATTTTGTGTATTCAGAATTTCAAATTTAGTCCCATTAGTTCATTTCATTGTATACTATCAATTTTTCTAAGCCAAACATACAAGACACCAAAAAGTTAATGTAATTTGTCCTCTCCCTCTATGAGTTTCATATGTGTGGATTCAACTAATCTCAAAAGGTTTGTGAAAAACATAATTACATCTGAACTAAATATGCACAGACTTTCTATTGTCACTGTGTCCTAAGCAATTCACTATAGAAACTGTTTGCATTGCATTTACATTGCATTATTATAAATAATTAATCTAGAGGTGATTTAAAATATATTGGAGGTTGGAGCCAGAGATTTACCTCAGTGGCACAGTGCCTGTGTGGCAAGCGTGAGGTCATGAATTAGATCCCTGGTACTGAAAAAATAAAAATCAAATGAAATCAAATAAAAAATACTGGAGGAACCAGATGCAAGGTCCAGGTGGTGCCACACTCTGGGGCGCACTCTGCCTAGCTGCCTGGGTCCCGGAGGTCTCAGGCCCCACCCAGTAAGGCAGAGGCTCCAGCAGCATACTCCGGGAGTGTGCCCTCACTAGCTGTGTAGAGGATCCAGCTCTACCCAGTCCTGCTTCTCAGTGCAACCCATCAGGAGAATACCTGACCAGCCTCACAGGACACATAGCCCAGCACCCCAGAGCAACCCAACAAAGTACATCAGGGGAACATGCGGCCAGCCTCACAAACCACAGAACACAAAGGTACAGCGCCATAATCTGGGGGTGTGCCCTGACTAGCCACAAGGATATTGGAGAATTGAAGCTCTACCCAACACAGTATTCCAGTACAATTCATTGGGAGGCTGCCTGCCTCGCCACACAGATCCCAGAAGAAAATGACAAAATGAAAAAACAAGAGGCAGTCTCAATCCCCCAGTCCACTGAGAACAAACCCAAGAGACACTGGAATGGAAGACACTGGGAGTCACACAACTGAACTTTCTGAAATGATAGCAAATGCAGTAAAGAAACAACTCCATGAAGCTATAGAGAAACTCAAATCAGAAATAATCTCTCAGCTAAAAAATGAAATGACAACCATTATGAAAGAAATGTGTGTATCTAAAGAAGAGAAACATAAAAAATAGAAGAACATAAGAAAATGATGGAAACTTTGAATGAACAATATAGCACACAAATAGAATGCATGAAACAGATTTAAAGAGAAATTCAGGAAATGAAAAATTCCATGGAAAGTTTGAAAAACTGCTTGAATGAAACTGAAGATAGAATCTCAGACCTTGATGACAGCATGGGAGCTTATGATCATGAAAGAAAAGATCTCTTAAAAATAATAAGGAACCAAGAAACAACAATTCAAGAACTACAAGACGATACCAAGAGAAATAACAAGATTAATAGGCATAAATGAAAAAGCAGGGGCCAATACTAATGACCTGCAAAGACTATTTGCAGAAATAATAGCAGAAAATTTTCCAAACATGGGGAGAGAATGTGACATACAGATAAGTGAGGCATACAGGAACCCAAATTAATCATAACCAAAATAAACCTTCACGCAGACATATAACAATTAGGGTATCAGAAATACAGCATAAGAACAAAATACTAAAAGCTGTCAGAGAAAAGAAACAGATTACCTATGAAGGAAAGCTTATCAGAATGATGGCAGACATCTCAACACAAACCTTTAGTCAAGAAGCGCTTGGAATGAAATATTCCAAATCCTCAAAGAAAACAATTTTCAACCGAGATTGATGTACCCTGAAAAACTATCCTTAAAAATTGATGGAGAAATAGATACTTCCATGACAAAGAACAGCTGAAGAAATTTATGGCCACCAAACCAACACTAAAAAGAGTACTGAAAGACACTCTAGAAAGAGACAAGATGGCTACAATCTTAAGAACAATAACAAAAGGAAACCACTAAACAGGGCAAATAATTAAATAGAAATTGTAGAAAACCAACAACAGACAGATATCATGACAGGGATGAGTCAGTACATATTAGTTATATCAATCAATGTAAATGGTCTCAACTCACCAATAAAAAGAAACAGACTAGCAGAATGGGTTAAGAAACAAAACCCAACAATATGCTGTGTACAAGAAACACATTTCATTCAAAAGTAAATTCACAGACTAAAAATCAAAGGCTGGAAAACAATACTCCATGCAACAGGAACCCAGAAAAAAGCAGGGGTAGCTATTGTTTGCAGACCATACGAACTTCAAACCAAAAATGATCAAAAGAAATAAAAAAAAAGGTCACTACATACTTCTTAGGGGAAAACTTCAAGAGGAAGAGATTACAATCATAAATACATATTCACCGAATATGGGAGCACTCAACTATGTAAGACAATTCTTAATAGACATGAAAAACCAAATAAACAATAATACAATTATAACAGGGGGCCTTAATACCCCACTGTCACAGAGAGACAGATCAACCAAACAAAAAATCAGCAAGGAAACAACAGAACTGAATCAAACTTATGAACAAATGGACCTAGTAGATGTGTACCGAGTATTCCACCCATCAACATCAGAATACACATTCTTCTCAGCTGCACATGGGTCATTCTCTAAAATAGATCATATACTGGTTCACAAAACATGTTTAAGTAAATGCAAAGGAACTGAAATAATTCCATGCATATTATCTGACCATAGTGCAGTAAAATTGGAAATGAATGACAAAAAACCTACAAGAACCCCATAAACACGTGGAAATTAAATAATACTCTCCTAAATAACCAATGGGTCACAGAGGAAGTTAAAGAAGAAATTAAGTAATATCTACAATTGAATGAAAATGCAAATACAAATCACCAGAACCTGTGGGACACAATGAAAGCAGTCCTCAGAGGGAAATTTTTAGCACTAAACTCCCACATCAGAAAAATGGAAAGAATACACATAAACAACTTAATGGTACACCTCAAACTTCTAGAGAAAGAAGAGCAAGTCAAGTCCAAAGCCCAAAGAAGGGAGGAAATTATCAAGATTAGAGCAGAAATTAATACAATTGAAACTCAGAAAGCAATACAAAGAATTAATGAATCAAAGAGTTGGTTCTTTGAAAGAGTAAATAAAATTGATAAAATCGTAGCCAACCTTATCAAAAAGAGGAAAGAAAAAACTGAGATTCATGCAATAAGAAATGAAAAGGGTGAAATCACTACAGACCCTGTGAAATACAGAAAATCATCAACAAGCTGGGCATGGTGGTGCACACCTTTTATCCCAGCGCTCGGGAGGCTGAGGTAGGAGGAGCGTTGTGAGTTCGAGGCCGGCTTGGGCTACAAGGCGAGCACAAGGCCGGCCCGAGCTACATAGTGTGACCCTGCCTCAAAAAACTGGCGCCGGGAGTTTGGCTCAGTGGCTTATGCACCTGTCTGGCAGGTGTGGGGTTGTGAGTTCGATCCCTGTGCCACAAAAAAACAAAAAAAGAAAATCATCAACACCTCCTTTGAAAACCTTTACTCACATAGATTCAATAACACAGAAGAAATGGACAGATTCCTAGAAACCTATGAATTATCAAAGTTGAATCAAGAAGACGCAAAACTGCTGAATAACCCAATCTCAGTTAATGAAATTGAAAATGTAATTAGAACCCTACCAACAAAGAAAAGCCTGGTCCCTGATGGATTCACTGCTGAATTCTACAAGAAATTTAGGGAAGACTTAATGCCAACACTCCTCAAACTCCTCAATGAATTTGAAAGGGAAGTAAGTAGGTCTCCCTAACTCATTCCTGCAAACAAGTATTACACTAATATCAAAACCAGAGAAAGACCCAAACATAAAAGAAAATCACAGGCCAATCTCCCTAATGAACATAGATGTAAAAATCCTCAATAAAATACTAGCAAATAGAATACAGAAAGTTATCAGAAAGATTATACACCATGATTAAGTGGGATTCATCCCAGGAATGCAGGAATGGTTCAACATATACAAATCAATAAATGTAATACGTCATATCAATAGGGCCAAGGACAAGAACCACATGATCATCTCAATAGATGCAGAAAAAACTTTTGATAAAATCCAACACCCATTCATGACAAAAACCCTACAGAAAATCAGAATAGATGGTCTCTACCTCAACTTGATAAAAGCCATATATCATAAACCAACAGCCAACATCTTACTAAATGGAGAAAAACTGAAAACTTTCAATCTAAAACCAGGGACAAGACAAGCATGTCCATTATCACCACTCCTATTGAATATAGTTCTGGAAATATTAGCCAGAGCAATTAGGCAAGAGAAAGAAATAAAGGGAATAAGGATAGGAAAGGAAGAAGTAAAATTATCATTATTTGCAGATGATATGATACTCTACATAGAAGACCCCCAAAAATCCATTAGAAGACTTCTAGATGTAATAAACAAATTCAGTAATGCTGCTGAATACAAGGTGAACACTCAAAAATCAATAGTATTCCTGTACACAAACAACAAAGTCACTGACAGAGAAATAAGGGAAACCACACCCTTCACTATAACATCCAAAAAAATGAAATACTTAGGAAACAACCTAACAAAGGAAGTAAACAACCTATACAGTGAAAATTACATTACTCTAAAGAAGGAAATTGAAGATTTCAGAAAATGGAAAGATATTCCCTGTTCATGGATAGGAAGAACAAACATCATGAAAATGGCCATTCTCCCAAAATTATTATACAGATTTAATGCAATCCCAATCAAAATACCACTTGCCTACCTCACAGAGCTAGAGAAAGCATTCCTGAAATTCATCTGGAACCAGAAAAGGCCTAGAATAGCAAAGGTAATTCTGGGCCACAAAGGTAAGGCAGGAAGCATCACAATCTCTGACTTGAAACTGTACTACAAAACCATTATGATAAAACCAGCATGGTGCTGGAATCAAAACAGACCTGAAGATCAATGGAATGGATTAGAAGATACAGCCACAACTACAAACACACTTAGCCAACTCATCTTTGACAAAGGGGCCAAACATGTACATCGGAAGAAAGATAGCCTCTTTAACAAATGGTGCTGGAAAAACTGGCTTTCTATATGCTGTAAACTAAAACTAGATCCATGTCTATCACCATACTCTAAAATAAAGTCAAAATGGATGAAAGATCTGTATATTAAAACAGAGAGACTAAACTTACTAGAAGACAGAGTAGGCAAAAATCTTGATGACATAGGAGTAGGCAAAGAGTTCGTGAACGAAAATCAAATTGCACGGGAAACACTTCCCAGAATCAACAACTGGGATCTCATCTTACTAAAAAGTTTTTGCATGTCAAAGGAAATCTCTAACAGAGTGAAAAGAAAATCCACGAAATGGGAAAATACCTTAGCCAATTGTCCATCAGACAAAGGACTTCTACCTAAAGCATATAAAGAATTAAAAGAAATCAGACCCCTAAAATTCAAGGACCCCATTCAAAAATGGGCATCTGAGATGAACACATACTTCTCAGAGAAAGAAAT
Organism: Dasyprocta punctata; assembly: GCA_004363535.1. Taxonomy (NCBI): domain Eukaryota; kingdom Metazoa; phylum Chordata; class Mammalia; order Rodentia; family Dasyproctidae; genus Dasyprocta; species Dasyprocta punctata. Next base: position 27,631 of record RJWM01013774.1, read on the forward strand.
ACAAATGGCAAATAAATATATGAAAAATGTTCAACATCAATGGTCACTCGGGAAATGCAAATTAAAACAATTCTGAGATTCCATCTCACTCCAGAAAGAATGGCCAAGATTAAAAAATCAACCAACAACCAATGCTGGAGGGGCTGTGGGGAAAAAGGAACTCTTCTCCACTGGTCGTGGGAATGTAGACTGGTGCAACCACTGTGGAAATCAGTGTGGAGAGTACTCAAGAAGCTAGGATTAGAGATGCCATTCAATCCAGCTATCCCACTTCTGGGCATTTTCCCAGAAAAATTGAAAACATCAGACCACAGTGATATTTGTGCACCCATGTTTATAGCAACCCAATTTGTAATAGCCAGGTCTTGGAAACAACCCAAGTAGCCATCAATCAAAGAATGGATAAAAATGATGTGGTATTTTTATACAATGGAGTGCTACTCAGCTATCAAGAAAGACTACATTGAGACTTTTATAAGTAAATGTACACGACTTTAGACCATACTCCTAAGTGAGATAAATCAAATCTACATGTGTAAACACCGTATTGTCTCCCTAGTGTAAGAAACTGAAAAAGTATATATGATCCAAAATCTATAATAAATACTATGTAAGGGTAAAAAACTGCTCAAAGAGCAAAAGTAATTGGGAAAGGAAAAGCAGGAAAGAGGGAAGGGAAAAAGAAAAAGATATAAATCTCTATATGTGTAAGATAACTAAAATGAACATACCACTGAATGTATCAGTTATTGAGGAAGAACAGTTAATACTCATACGATTAGATCAATTTTGCATGTTTATATCTGTTAATGTAAACAACCATTCTGAAGGTAATGATATGCAATATTGCAACCATTGTCAAATTTCTATTATCCTGTTTTGTAAATTTATAATGTTATTGTTGTGCATTTGCTCTAGTCATTTGTTTGTCTCCTTTGCTTTTTGTCTTTCTTATATGTGTCTTTTTTTCTCTTAAATTAAAAAAAAATATACAGGAGGATAGCTGGGCGTGGTGGTGCACGCCTTTAATCCCAGCACTTGGGAGGCTGAGGTAGGAGGAGTGTTGTGAGTTCAAGGCCTGCTTGGGCTACAACCCGAGCGCAATGTGACCCTGCCTCAAAAAAAACTAGGGCTAGAAGTTTGGCTCAGTGGTTTAAGTGCCTGTCTGGCAGGTGTGAGGTTGTGAGTTCAATTCCCGGTGCTGCAAAAAAAAAAAAAAAAAAATACTGGAGGATGCGTGTTGGTTATACGCAACTACTATGCTGTTTTATCCAAGGAACTGAGCATCTGAGGATATTGGTATCCCTGCGATGCCTGGAATCAGTTCTGTGGGGATAGAAGGGACAAGTGTATTGTTTTCATTCCTGCCCTGATGAATAATGAAGAAAATGGTACCATGTGCCATCCAATCAAGGAATCAATCTGTGATTTGGCAATGAAGAATTGTCTAGCTGACTTGAGAAGAGTGTATTCTCTTCCTCTGTGACTATCATACCATTGATTGATACGGATAATTTTGACTTTCTGTTATTATACTGATTTAGAACTTATAATCATTTTCTATAGTAAATTTTCAAACACTGTATCAATAAGAACTCTATATCATCTTCCTGCTCCAAAAGTTTGGCAGGCATTCTGAATGCGTTCAAAATTCCTTAGTGATGCTCAAAGCTCCCTATAATACTTGTTATTTCCCTTCCCTACCAGTTTTTCTCTACTTTTAATATTTTTCTTCTTTCCTTTATACCTCCTATGTTCCAATGAAGGGAGTTATTTCAATGATAGAATACATACTATTGTATGTGATAACAAATACATCCTGTTCAGTTTAGCTGTAATTTCTTTCAATTCTCTTCTCAACTCTCAGTTCTGACAACTCTCCTGTTTTTAAAGACCCAGTGCAAACCCCACCATTTTTATGAAGCCTTCCTGTTCTATGCAATACTTTGTCTGTATGCCATGTCCGTCTTGGCACTCTGCATGTCTTGCCCTGTTCTGCAGATGTGTGTGATGACTAATAAGTGTGTGTAGGACAGGTACAACATTTTATTTATCATTTTCTTATAAATCTCCACAGAACATAGTACAGCAAATATCTTATAAAAGTTACCACTTAACAAATGCAGTTAATTTTTGTTTTGTAAAATATATTTAAAATGAAGAGTTTCTGTGAACAGTATGGCACTTTTACTCATTTAATTCTTAAATATATATTCAATATCAGTTATATGTTAAACAATGAGGTATACAGTGGCAAACAAAACACTGCCACTTATATAATTAACAATCTAGTGCAATAAAATAGTATAATAGAAAAGGCACTAAATTAGGTGACACTTGATCTCCAGTCTGAATTCTGTTCTTTACTAGCTAGGAAAAGTTGAGCAGTTGATATAATCTCTCCAGGTGTCATTTTCTACTGTTGCTTAAATTTGATGCTCTTTACTATTCTTTCTGACTCAAAATGCTATTACATTTTATCTTTACTCTGAAGTCAACATATTCAAGTGGATGCAACTTTTTCAATAATACATGTCTCAATACAAATGCTGTCATTTTTTAGAGTTGAACTACTTTCTGAATGTATGAGACAGAACTAGCACATGTGGTTACTTAGTAATGTCAAACGCTCATAAAGAAAAGGAAAGCAGCTTCAAGCATGTTAGTAGTTCTATCATATTTTAATACAATACAATGTAGAATTAACAGTGTATTTCTTCAGACAAATTGTGACCATACTGGGCATATTTTGCCAGAAAGTTTCCTGGAGTTGTGACTGTTTCCTGCATCTGTGTTTTTCTGTCAGGGAGTCACAATGGAAAAGATGACTTGCCCTGAATCAGGACAGTGCGTAGAGAGAAACTAAGGATACTGAACAATGCCAAAACCAAAGTTTTGTGATTTACTTTGAGAGATACTAATAGGAGCAGTAATTCACAGAGTCACTCATGCTTTGGCCCTTAAATGATCTGAGAGTGAGAGAACCTACATGACCAAGGTGTTAACCTAATTGGCTTAAGTGAAGAAAATCCTTCAAAGACTGATTAAACCTGGATCTTGATCCACTTTTGTCAAAAGTGTGCAGCATTATGTCAATCATCTGCCCTCTTTGTAGACTCCCTTTGGCCTCAGCACATGGACTCGCTTCTGACTTTCACAGAAATCTCTTAACAGAATCTCCCACATCTCTTCACAGTTCTACAAGTCTACCTGCAATAACATCTATTCTGTCTTCTTCTGGTTCTAAGTGAGGAAATCTCCTCAGCTTTAGCCTACTATCTTACCACCTATGCTCTGGATCCCTCTTAGCCCCTCCTGCCTTTTTGGTAGCCATGTGGCATCTCCAATAGCTTCTCCTTTATCTTTAGCTCTCCATTTCTACTAGCTACCTCTCTTCAGTACTTCAACTTGTTTGTATCTACACACACACACACACACACACACACACATCCTTCATTTTCTTTCACTGTTGTTTCACTGCCTCTATTTTACCAAGGAACTTATTTCAAACTGCAGTTTCCCAGTCTCTAAACCCAAACTGCTTTCAATGAGGACTTTAATGACATTCCAAAGCACTAATCTGGTGGACTTTTTTCAAGTCTGCTCTTGTTCTCTCAGTAGCATTTATGCCACTATCTCTCACTTACTTGGTGTACGCTTGATACGTTTGCCATCAATCTCTTCTAGTTGTCCTTCTACCTCTTTCCTGGATCCTCCTTCTTTATAGGAAGTTGCAATGCAGAATTTTCTCAGGGTTTAATCTAAGACACCCCTTTCTTCTCATTCTTTACATGACTTTTTTTTTTTTGCACTTGAGTAATTTCAATTATACTTCAAATCATTTCCAAGTTTAGTCCTCTACTTCAGAACTCTCTTCTTAGCTACAGACTCGTATAGTATCAGTGATAACCATTTTGAGATCTGAAAGCTACATCAAACTTCATATGTTAAAAACTTAAATTCATCCTCTTTTCTCCCAAACTATTCCTACTTCTGTGATTCTACTACTGTTTATTCATCCATACATGTCAGAAATCAAGGGGATATTTTTTGATATCTTGCATGTTTCACTATTTGCATCTAATTTATTACCAAAGGATGCCAGTGTTAGCCCCAAGCACTTCTGCAATCCATCTACTTCACAGACTATCAAATCCATCTTCCTAGTCCAAACCTCTGTACCCTCTCAATGAGAATGGCAAATCTGCTCATGAAATTGTTTCCTTAAAGTCACACCTTCTCTAATCTCACCTTAGCGTGACTGAATTTCTTTTCTTTAGCCACATGGACCCCTCTTTCACCCTCTCCACGTCACCTGATGCATTCTGAATGGCCCTTACCTTTGCTTAATGTCTAAAATTCATTTTTCATATTATGAATAACACTCCTCTAAAAGACTTTAGAAAAGTCTTTTCTAACTCCTCAAATTGATTTCCTTATCAGTTACAAGCTCTCACTGCACTACGCACTGTGCTTAATAGCAACTACTTTAATTGAGTAATAATTCCACAAATACTAATAATTTCATGGGGGTATTAATGGCTTGGATACTTCTTTAGCTTTAGTGTTTTGTATATAATAACCCCTCCACATGAAATTATAGAACACTGTGAATGAAAAATGCATCCCCTCACCCCTCTCTCTGCAAAGTGCTTTTGTAACCACTGGTAATAAAATTTTCTCCATGCTTTAAAAAATCAACAGTGAGGCTTTGGTTTTTTTGTTTTGTTTTGTTTTGTTTTGTTTTGCTGAGTGAGGTTTCTTCAAGGGATGGTACAGAAAGGAGTTAGAAGGAGAAAACAAAGGAAAGAGCCCAATCTGGTGGTCAGTGACCCTGCAAATTGCCGAATATACACAGCTACCCATTCTCTTCCTGTGAGACCTTTACTAGTCTTCACCAGAGAGAGGGAAAACAAGGATCTTAGGCTTTGCCATGGTTCATTAACTGACCTTTAAAACATCTTGCATTATCTTCATGGTCTATATCCATTTTTTGTATTTTCTTTTTATTATATAATTAGCTGTGGTGATTTTGCCAATGACTCTTTTGCTGGGCTCCCAACTGCCATCGGTAGAGAAATTCAAGAATAAATACGCATGCATGAGCACACAATTACACACCAACAGCCATAAAGTAGAAACAAAGTAGGAATTAAAGTCCTATGAGCCTTTTGAGATAGATTATTTTCATAACCCTACATAACTACAAATTTGATTCTCATTGTAGTTGCAATAAAGATAAGGCCAGTAGAGAGCACTACATGCACTAGCTTTTGAAATAGTCTTTGAATTACTATTAACAAAATTTAATGAAAACATATTATTTCTTACTGCAAATTTTAGATTTTCTCCAGTTAATGAACCAGGATATCATTTTATTTGAAAAAACGTTGTTCTGAGTTTTCCTATGTGTTTTGTGTGTTCCTGTATTATTTTATGTGGTGGAAATAAAATATTTAATAAAATAAATTTCTAAAGGTGGTCCACCATGCAAAATAGTGGTTATAGTTAATAATATATAGTATATTCTTTTTTATTAGCACATACTAATTAGAGTAATGGATTTCATTGTGGCCTTTTTTGTACATGCATATAACATACATTGGTAATTTCTCCAGTCCATTATTTTTACTTCCTCTCCTCACTCTCCTCTCTAAGTCCCCTTCTTTTACAGTATAGTGTATGTTCTTGAAATATGCTAGCAGAGTGGATGTAAAGTGTTCTCATCATTAAAATAATAACTGGGTGAGATAATGAATATGTTGATTAGCTACATTATATATGCATTTCACAATGTATACATAGTTCAAAACATCACAGGATTTTCATAGTTAATATAATTTTGTCTATCAGTTTAAATACTGTAAAGTGAAATTTTTCAGACTTTAAATTTCATTTTACTTTAGACATGCAGATTGATAAATTCCTAACAAAATTATGGTAGCTATTTCTGATTTAACAAATTGTTGTGAAGTATATGATATGGTGACATATATTTTAAATGGAAAATGGTCATCAATCCATGGCAACTAGTTTCTTAAAATCATTTTGAGTTTAGAAATTCAACAAAAGACATAATTTCTATAGGTAAGAGGAATTACCTGGCATATAGTAAAATGTCTAAGAGAAGTGAGACTAAAAATGGTCACAGGTATTATAATCTGGAAACATATCACTAAAAATAGTCACATCCACATGAAATTATTAAAAAATCATAAGGCCATAACTGAGTAGAATTCATGCTATAAAGATTCTACATTCAAGAAAACTTTGTATTTGTAGTACCAAGTAAAAATTTAGAGACATTCTGAAAATACCTGTATAACAGGCTGTTTCAATGGCACTTTCTGAAGTAGTTAAAATGATTATGTAGATTTATACATGTGAATATAAAATGTTATTAAAATTAAATAAATTTGGTATATAATTATAATACATAATTATTTATATCTTTTTTGGGGGAGAGGGAAGGTTTATTTAGGTCACAGTTTATAGACATTTCAGTCCATAATTGGCTGGCTCCAAGGCAGGGTAGCACATGGCAGAGGGGCAAGAGCTCACAGTGGAGGAAGAAAGTAAAAGCAACGAAAAGAGAGAGAGAGAGAGAGAGAGAGAGACGGACAGAGAGCTGTAAGTATACATTTTAAAAATTTAAATTTTTAAAAGGGATATGTACACATGTATATGTACGTGTGCATATATTTATATACACACAAGACACCAAAATTTATGTGTGTATATACCTACACATACACATACATTGATTATTTGTGGTGAGTGTGGGCTTTTGTACTCCTTGAATTGTTTGTTATACTTGTTTATGTTTAAATTTTTCAAATACAAACATGTCTTAGAATATAATATATAAAATATATAAATGATTTGAATATTGTACTTGCTTATCCTACCTTGATAATGGTAACAGAGATTTGCTTACTGTCTAATTTTGGGAGATTGCCTTGATTTGGTTCTAGAGAAACATTTATTCAGCTAGATTTGCTATGATCAATTTATGCAACATTCCAGGTGAAAGAAATATTGTGATATTTATAGAGCTAGATCTTCATGTGTTCCATTTTTTCATTTCTAGTTTAATCTTTAAAAAGCCATAACTAAGTCATAACTGGATTTATTATGTGAGTAAATGAATTAAGAAAGAAGTAAAATGAAGAAAATTTTTAAAGGGGAAATTTCCCAGAGACACCCAAATTACTGAAAGTGGATCTACCTTCCATATCTGCACAGATTGAGGGAATGCTGTAGGAGATTATGAGCCCAGAAAGTGCACGAATACAGAAAAGCTGAGAGCGAGGAACTCAGTTTTCAAGGAGTAATTTGACCCCACTAACACATTTTGAAAAATATTTTATTCTTGAAATTGGCCTCACAAAGATAGTACTTAAATGTGAATTAATTAGAATTGTAACATTTTTTACTTTAAATTAGAACACTGGAGAATAAAAACTAATGATAGTATGGAACTCTCTTCAGAATGTGCTGGCCATGCTAATGGTGCATTTAGCTCTTCAACTTGCTAATTAGTGACATATATATTGCTCACAAGCCTAGGGTAAATTCTTTTACTAGCCTCAATTACTGTATGTGCAAGAATGTGGGAAGAATTTGAAGATAGCCTCTTTCTTTGTTTCTCTCGAATATCTCTATTATCCCATAGTCCCCAAGTTACAGAAAACTTACACTACTGAGTGGAATAATTTAACTGCAGTTAAAGACCTGAAAGTCAGAAATTGAGGTGCTTTTCAAGAGAAAGCTATTTAAATAGTTAAATTTTAAAGGAAGTCAAAGTCCCAAACAAATAAGCCTTAATGCCTTAGTGCCCATCCTAAGGATCAAAGATTGACAGAGTTACCTGAACTTCATTATGGTAAGATTTTCCAGCAACAGAGCCACCCCACTGAATCCTGTCTTTCCTTCTTTATTTTTCCTGGAAATCCTTTAGAAGACTCTGACCCGGTTAGTCAGCAATCTTCTGATTCAAAATTGCAAAAAGCAGCTCTTTCTGCTCAAAGGTAAAACTATTACTTACATGCAAGAAAGAAAATACTTCCCAGTTGCTTCTCAAAGAATTACAAGTTGCCTCTAAGAAGTCTTCAGAATCCAGGTCTTCCTTTATTTGTGCATATCTTAACACATACAAATTTATAATATGTGTTCTTATTGTTACGTCATTTTGTAATTCACTCTATGCTTCTACTTTCTTTTCAATTATTTAGTAACTCCTTAAAAATAAAATGATTATATGTCTTGTTTCTATACTATCCTACTTCTATCTCCATCCCAGGTCCCTTGTCCTATTCAGTACAGTAGACATAAATTACACTGGAATACTGTTACTTTTAGAAATTTCTATCAAGTAAAATGTGACTCTCTTTGGACCATGGTACAGTACCTCCCCCAAACACACACCACCCACGCACTGCTTATTTCATCACAACTTGTTTTATTTTCTTCATGGTCTTTATGACGTGCTAGTAAATGTTTAACAACTGTCTTACCAAAAGAAGAAAGAAAACTTTTGCACGTAGAATTTGCTAAACTCCAACGTCAAAATCTCTGAACAAGGTCAATTTAGAGATACCAATGTGACATCTCTGAAAATTATATTAAGCAAAATGCATATAATTGGGTCTCAAATACTGTGCAGAGGCTTTGGCACATCAGTGTCACCAAGGTGCTCACCAGTACCCAAGACTGTCTGAGTTACTGGCTATTTATCTTCTGTCTGCCTTCCTTCCAGGCAGGGGAAATGTGCCTGAGAGCGCGCAAGTGCTTAGTAAACATTTGTTCCAAGAAAGTATAACTTTGGACTCAAGTTGAATATGTTACAATTTTTAAAATGACAACAATATCAAAGATACCATCTGAAATCGTTACAAGTTGTGTAATATAATACTTGGGAAACATCTCCAAAGAAAATGTGAGAAGTAGCGACTAGTATATCGTTTTTATAATGTGTTCTCTTTTATCTTCTAGGCTGGCCTAGAAGATATAAATATGAATTTGGAGAAATATGAGGTTAAGATGCACAAAGAAAAAAGGAAAAATGCAGTAAGCTTTGAATTTGTCATATTACTTTTTGCACCGGGGATTGAACTCACAACCTCACGCCTGCCAGGGCAGGCGCTTAAGGCACTGAGCCAAACTCCCGGTCCTGGTTTTTTGAGGGAGGGTCGCACTATGTAGCTCAGGCCGGCCTTGCGCTCGCGTTGTAGCCCAAGCCGGCCTTGAACTCACAACGCTCCGCCTACCTCAGCCTCCCGAGTGCTGGGATTAAAGGCGTGCGCCACCACGCCCGGCTGAATTTGTCATATTACTAAAAGATCAATAGTAACTTCTGACTGAGAAAATAGAAAAACATCCATTTCTAAATGAAAGAAAAGTACCATTTCATATTTTATGAGTCAAATAGATGTAAATAAAACACTAAAAGATCAGCAAAACTTTGCACTTATGAATTATATGTATTATTCCCTATGGCAGAATCAGAGTAAAAATTAATTACTATACTTGTGATACGCAACTGATAACTGGTAATATCATACAAATAAGACTGTACAACAGAGAATGATTATTCAGATTTCAGTTTTTCTTCTTTGAAGTTCCTTTTCTATTTTTTGTGAAGGAAATAAAAAATAATAGGGACTTTTTATACCTCTATTTCATCTTTTAATTTTCTAACATCCAATTCTGAATTAGTAACTCTTCATTTCATCCTGATGTCAGTAATTTTAATGTAGATGCTACAGTACAATGCTTTAACATGGACATATTTGAAAATTTTATCTTATAATGGGCACAAAGTAATCCTCCAAATGGTTGTTACATTTATGATAATTACAACTTCTGCAAGTCCTCATTGGTGTCTTTATGATGTATAATAAAAAAAGTGGTGAGTGCTATTACCAACAACAATCCAACAGAAAAACAAGTTCCTAAAAACACTTGGTAAGTCCTCATTCATCTTATTCACCAGATCTGGTATTGTATGACTTCTGACTCCTTTTCAAGGTCAAAATTACGATGAAGGGTAAATATTCTGAATTGATTCAGGACATCGAGGCAGCCACAACAGTGCAGCTAAAGACACTAATGAAAGAGAACTTCTGGTACTGTTTCAGAAAGTGGCAAAAACAGTGGGATAATTATGTTTGAAGTGAGGCGGGGTATTTTGAGGGGGATTAATGGCAATGCATCTTTAACTGTAATACTTTCATTTTTTTCTATTTATTTATTTTTTATTAGTCCATGTTTGTGATACATAACAAATGCATTCACTACAGGGCGTTGGTAGGTTTACATTTGAATCTTAATCCTCTTTACATTTCCTTGCCTTTCCCTCTCTTCTCTCTGCTTCTGTTTGCAGATCCACTTCCCATCTCCAAAAGGTCCATCATAAAAAATTTGAAAAAAATTAAACAGTCCTGGAATTTTTTTTACCAAACTTTATCAATATATTAAGAATCTGCAGCATCAACAACAGACAAATGAGTAGTTACCAAGACAAATTTAAGGACAAAATAAATATAATAAGATACTCTATAACTTCAAAAACAATTATGTCTATTCTAAAAGGCATCTTATTCACAGTAATCTAACAGTTCTTTGACAAAGCTGTGTAGATTTAAAAACATAACATGATATGTTGAATCAGTCAAAAATATTTTCTAATATTCAGCTTCAAAGAATTTCAATTTGATGGTACTATTTTCTCATTTGAAATTGTGCTCATTATACTCCACTTCTAGTCTAAGTAAGTAGATTTTCTTGGTATGCTAATTTTTTAGGCAAACCTCTTGATTTTGCCGTATAATTTAAAAACTTTCAATTAAGTGAAACAGTCCTTAACTAGCTTTAAATTAATCTTCTAAAAGGAACAGATTTTATATTTCAAAGTAAACAGTTTTAATATTAACCTGTACTTACATAAATTGAAACTAGTATCGTGATTCTTTAGTTCTTTGACCTAAATTTCTTTCATACATTCCTTTCCTCATATACATCTCAAGCACAAACAAAACAAGACAAAACAATGTATATACAGATTCTTTGCACAGTATTTAATCACTAATTGCACTAGCCTATATATTATGTGTGTATATGCACATATCTGTATTTGGATCTTGCAAATGAAGCATTGAAATTACTCTAAATTTTCAACAAGATAGAATAAAAGGTAGTATTTCTTAGTTGAAAACAGAAATTCTGGGTGCTGCTACTCTTTAAGGAAACTGCTTAAATCTCTGTGTCTCAGTTTATTTAGATTCAAAAGAAGATAAGAATACTCATTTTTCTGGACTAAAGAGAGAGGGGAAAAGGAGAGGCAGGAAGGGAGGGAGAAAGTAGATGCTAACCTAGGATCCAGCCTGGTGTACATAAATTAGATGACATTGTGCAGTGTGGCAAATATGTGGGATTGTCCTCTGTCTTGTTTTCGAGCCCCAATATTGTTCTCATTGTTTTGCTTAATTTTGTTTAATTTTCATTTCTTTTCTTTCTTTCATATCCTATTTTTATTGGTTTTATTGTGTTTTGTTTTTGGTTTGTTTTTGCTATGCCTGATGGAATGGTCAACTATTCTCAAAGTAACAAGATACAATATAGTAGTTATTGTTTTCATAGTATCTCTCTTTGAAGTTGTATGCCAGTTCCACTGCTTTGTTTTGATTGTTCTGTTATCTTTTGTTGGATTTTACTATCTTTAAAATAAAATTTAAAAAATTAAAAAAAATAAAAATAAAAAAATTTTAAAACGTATTTACTGAATTAATTCCATCAAAATACAGTTATCACTGAACTAAACTACTGCATATCATTTGAAGAGTGTTGGAACTGTGTAACCAAATAGCTAAGATAAATGTGTAATTACAGACATTTTAACAACTCTGATTAATTCACAACAAAGCAACCAGCATGGTATACGTCAAGTATACCGACCTTGATGAAATATTGTCATTGGTACAGGACTGACCAATTATTTATGAAACCTATGCATGGGCATACCTACCCAAGAAAAGAGGAGACCTAGGACATGTTCTTATATCTTTGAGTACCTTGAAATGAAGTTACAAATTTTGTAGGAAAAACAATTCTTCGTACTTTCGGAACACACACTTTAGCATAATGATTTATCAGTCACTTTTACACTTGTATAGACATAAGCTGAAGCCATTGAACCTGCCATTAGTAGAAATAGTAACTGATGTATGTATGAGGATTTGTGCTTTCTCTTATTTTCCTTAATCCTTAAAAACAAAAGTCCTACAGAGCACACAAAGGAAGAATGAATAAAACAAATTTTCAGTGAGGGAGCTGGAGATATAAGTCAAGGAGCATGCCAAGAAATGTTTGGTGCTGAAGATCCATTAGGAAATAAAAATTCACAAACCCTTCCTTCATAAACTTCACACTGGGATTTGTATTCAAATAGGTACAATTAGCCTTTTTAGACTTTTGAATTAAGCCCATCAAATACACATTTCTAATAAAGAATGGTGTTGAAAAATCTACATTAGTGGTCAAGCAATTTGTATGTTCTTCCCATCCTCAATTATTGAACAAGCTTTGACATTTTCTGCAAAGCCTTGAAACATTCTGACATCATCACACACAATTCAACTTCTTTTTGTTACCTAATTCAGGAAATGTGAATAACTATCAACCAGAGTTACTGATTCCCTCTCTGGCTTCCCAAAGCGCCTCTGTTAATAAGTGGTACATTTAATTCGGGCATTTATAACTCAGAATTTCCTACTTAGCTCATTGTTCCCCAACTGGGACTGAGCAGCTTTTCAAGAAGCAAGAAGGGTCATTTCTCATTGACCTGCAGGAACAGCGCCTAACACAGTGTTTGCTACATTCTTCAGGAGGGTTCTGTGCCTGTGTGAATAAATCTGTATATACTTTACTGTTTCTGAGCCATATTCACATGTATCATCCCACCAGAACTTGACAAAACTCAGTGAGATTGCAATTAGTTTTCTCCAGTTACTGAATCTCTGCAGGTTTGAATGTTATTATTTCTTGTTTGGCAGATGAGGAAACTGAGAATCAGAAACCAACTGGTCAACCACATAATCAAGACTTCTCATCTCAAGCTCACAGTTATTTTAAGACACTTAATGAAAAGAAAGTCATTGAGCCACAGTCTCAGGCACGTCTTTAGAGTCTATAAATGTACTGTGGCCAATCATCTTTGACTTTCCCAATCATGGGTGAAATGTCACTTTTTTTCCTTCTCTGTAAACAGGATGGAAAAGATAATTAGAAATCACCCATACTGTAATAGAAGAAAATGACATCAAATATATGCAAATGTCTTGCTGCAAAACAGTGTCTACTTTTAAGAATTTATTGCTCGCCAAAACAATTCAGCTCTGTCACCGGGAAGGGGTTGGACTCATCTCTGTCATTTCAGTCCCATGGGCACAGTCATCACCCTTATGCCCATTGAAGGTTTCTCTTAGCTCCTTGATCAGGAAATGGGTCCACTGTTTCAAGAGAGTGACAGCAGCGTTTTTGTTGGGGCAAAAGGTCACAGTCAATATTGGAAGGCCCCAATAATTCAATTCTGATCAATTGACTCTAAAGTCAGCCTTTCAATAATCCCTCACTGGGTCACAGGCCACAGGGGCTAAACTGAACACCGAGTTTAGGGCCTGACACATGGTGGTAGTAATCCTAGCTGTCCCTGGCTTATGTTAATAGTGGTACCTCTGAATGATCACTGGCTATAAATCAGCCCTAAATGGTGCCAAAGAAATATTTTTCAAAGTTACTGAAAGCGATCTTCATGCTTTTTTTTGTTTTTGTTTTTGTTTTTTTAATGTTATATCCTATACCCCAGTCCAAAAGGGACACTTCCTGGTGGAACTCTAGCCTTCGGGCCGTTACCTTAAATACTGTTAATGAGCTAACATTCCAAAGCTCTTTAACAGAAATTAACAGCCATTACCTTTAAATTTCAACAATTCTTACACTTAAGGAGATGGGATTATTGGATTGAAAATTTCTCTTCATGTGGAAAAAACAAAACAAACAAACAAACAAACAAAACCCTCAACTCCTCAAGTCCCTCCCCCATATCCCCTCTCTTCCCCTGACCTGTATGCTCTGACCATTTTGAGTGCAAAGTTGACCGAAAACCACGCGCCAGCGGCCGCCCGCCCGCGCTCCCGGGCGGCAGAGCGAAGTTCCAGGGCGCGGGCCTCCTCTCCGGCGCCGGCCGCGGAGTCCGGCTCGGTACCTGCTCGGCTGCGCGCGCGTCTGCGGATCCGCCGCCGCGGAACAGTTGCGTCTCCATCTGGCTCCCAACCCACCCGAGCCTCCTTCTCCTCCGCCGCCACCTTCCCGCCGCCCCCGCCTCCCCCTCCCTGCCGTCTTCCCTCCCCGCCCCCGCCCCCAGTCTCCTCCTCTTTTTCTCACTACAAGCGGCGGCTGATGCTGAAGCCGAGCGTCACTTCGGCTCCCACGGCAGACATGGCGACGCTGACAGTGGTCCAGCCGCTCACTCTGGACAGAGGTAAGGGAGCGCCCGCCCGCCGGCCGCGGTGGCCCCCGCTCGGCCCTGCGCCCCTGCTAACTCCCACCGGGACGCGCTCGGGCGCGGGGCGCAGTGCGCGGGGCGCGGGGAGCTGGGACCGGCCGGGCGGGCGTTCGCGTCCGGAGCAGGACACTTTCTCCCCGCGCTCCGCCCGCCTCGTCCGCCCCGGCCGGCTCCGGAGCCCCGGCCGCCACTCCCAGCCCTGGGCCGGCTCGGCTCCGGCCGCCCGCTTTGTTGGAGCTGAGGCGCGGGCTGGAGAGGAGCAGCGAGGAAGAGGGGAAGCAGCGGGCCGGAGACCGGAGGAGCCGGCGAGGCAGCCGCCGCCGACCTGCACGGCCCGGGCCCGGAGGGGGAAGTTTGTCGCGGCGCCGAGGGCGAGGCTCGACCGGGCTGCCGGGTCCGGGAGGGCACCGGGGGACTGACAGGGCGCCCCGGGGGTGCGGGGCGCAGGGCGCCGGGCAGCAGAAGGGCAGCGCGGAGCCCCGGCAGCCGCACCCGGGTCGGAAGCACCGCATCGCGGAAGCCGAGCCCTCCTCTCCCCGGCTCGGCGTCTCATAGCTGCGGGGGTCGCCCTGCGCCTCCGCCGGGAGCTCCCGGCTGGTGGGAACTCTCAGTTTCTCCCGCCGCAGCTAGGTTGCCACCCGGCTGCGGAAGGCGCGAGGACAAAGCGCAGGTTGGGTTACAGTTTAACTTCTGCCCCCGACCCTCGGCGTCCTGCCCTCTGACTTGAATGGGGACACAGTTTGCTGCTTCCCCGGGATCTCCTCAAGCCCGGACCAGGGTGCTCCGCGGCGCTCTGGGCCTCCCAGGTGCAGCCCGTGCGGGGCTGTCCCTTTCCCTCTGTGTTCGAGTTTCCTTTCTGGCTTCCGACGTCCAGTTGAGAAGGTGCTCGAGTCCCGCGGCTCTGCAGAGAAAGGGCACCCGCTAGTGCCTGGCCGCACAACTGGACTTAGGACCCGGGGCGGCCATTTGGAAATGATGTACTCAGAGGAAAATGATTGAGTCCTTGCCCCTCTAAAATGTTTCTTTGGAGCGGATTGCGGTGGGCAAGGCAAAAGAGCATCCTGTTGTGAGTACAGTGAAACTGAGTGTAAGGTTTCTCCTAGGAAGAGAGCTTGCACGACTTTCACTCAATCTGTTGGCGCCAGATGTGCCTGCCCATGGCAACCCTTGTTGGAGTAAGAGTTGAAAAATTAAAAATGAATGATTTTATGTTGGGAAATCCTGGTTTACAAGCTAGTGGATTAATAACAGTATTCAAAGAGCTCAGAAATCCATCGTATAATCTGATTTCACTCCCCAATACCATCATCTGCATTAAGCGGGACAAATCCATTGCCAGTGAGAACCAAGCAGATGGCAAGCTATTAGAAACTGTGGGTGTCCCAGGTATTCCTGTTTTAATGTGATGTGCTCTTATATTGCCCTGTTACTAAATCACAGTCATTAAACATTCCAAGTAAAACAACTGTGTTAGGAGCAAAAATTTTAAGAGTGCATACCCGAACAATTTTATACCCTATTACTACTCCTACTATTAATAGTAATAATAATAATAAATATATTTTCACTTTTGGTTTTTATCTTACCCTGACCTGCCTTAGTTTCTAAGAGGAGGTGCTAACCCAACAGGCAAAGATTTATTCTTCCAGTTTGTTTTAGTTCACATCCAAACTATATGCGCCCTTCTCAGCGTGATTAGGTGTGTGCAGGGGCCCAGGAAACAAGCTTGGTTTGGTTTGGACTGGGTGGGGGTCTGAGTGAATTCACCAGCAACTCACATACTCTAACCCAGGGATGAGGGACTATTGGCATCACTGCTGCACATGAAGTCGATATATATTTTTCTCTATTTTAGGATTAATACCTTTATATGATTTGTTGATTAATTTCATTCCATTGATGAAAGGAGGAATTTTAAAGTTTTTTTTTTTTGTTGTTGTTATTTAAAAATTGTCTGTGGAAAGAGGTAGCTGGATGTTACTTGTGTGGGTCCAGGCCGCCACTCTGGTACTCACACGGGATGTCAGTTAACCTCTTTGGACCTTACCTTCCCTCTGTGCCACATTAGGAGCTTGGATTATTCGGCTTGGTGTAGCTTCAGCGATCTGTAATTGAATTGACCAAAGTTAGGACTCAGTTTTTAGTCACCTGCTGAGAGATTTTACAGATCACTCCTCTCCTGGCTGCTTTGGTGCTACCCTTTGATGTGTTCTGAATTTGCCCACTGCTTCAGTCTTACCACAGGTTTTTATCAACCTGTGCTGCATTTGTTTTCCCAATGTGTGGAGATCTTTGAGGATAAAGACAATTTCTGAAATCATCTTTGAATTCTCAATGCCTGCCATTATCCCTGACTTGAGATCAAAAAGTAGTGTAGGTTAGTGTAAGTCAACTAAAGACAGCAAGAACTCAAGTACTACTAAATAGGGGGACTTAGTAGTGAACTGAAGTATGGTTCATAGTGTTACAACATGTTGGCATTGGAAAAGATAAGATGGTAGAAATAGTCAGTGTTTCTCAACCTTTCTTTCCTCTGTGCACATAAAGGAATTTCTTCAGCAACAGTAGCTCACCAAAGCTGTGATTTGTAATCAAGGAATGTAGCAGGTGGAAAGAGGGGAGGAAGAAAAGAGGATGCTTGACAAAGCTTTCCCGGAGCCTCATGGCAACTCACAATCCATAATTTTAAAACTGCTGCTTCTTTCCTAGTATCTTTAATTTGCACATAAAAACCATAAAAGACAAATGAAAAGAATTGTTTTCTTGGTGGGTGTTTTATGTTAAAATAGAATTCTTCATACTCATTGCCCTTTGGCACAGTGAATTTATTCATCTTGAATCTTCAGGGCAAGATTTTAAGCCAACAAATCAAAGCTGTGGGTTGAAATTAATACTTATTCCTCCTTGAATTCAGAAGTTATTGGCTAAAAGGTGTTCCCAAGTCTGCACCTTGCTCCTTGGGTCTTCTCTGGGAAGCAGGACTTCTCAAGATCCAGATTGGGTCCCCAAAATGGGCAGGATGGCTGAGAGTTTCCATGGCTCTATGCATATCCTACAATGTTGTCCATCAGACATCAGATCAACCCTGCAGAGACCTTTGGGTTTGTCCAAGGACAGTTCGTGTTCATTCTAGTCCCGGTCTTTGATATTCTTCACTTGCTTACTGAGTACCTAATAAACATCAGACCCTCCTATGGAATTAGTATACATTGAGGGGTTAAGCAAATATAATTCTAATTTTCAGAGTCCTAGAAGGGAGGGAAGATTAAAAAAAAACCAAAACTCCATGCCCAACCAACAATTCATTCATCCGTTCCTTCAGTATTCATTTATCATCTATGCTATGCAAGATGTTATGGGAATACTGGAAACAAAATTGCTATTTCTGTGCTTCATAAGAGACTAGTGGGGAGAACAGCTAATCAGAGACTCATTGATTAATTTGTTAAATAAATATGCCAAACATTGTTTTAAGCACTGTGACAGTAATAATGAGCAAAACTGGTAAAATCTAAAGGTGTTTACATGCTAATAAAAGTCACACAATAAACACGAACATCTATAACTATAAGTACTAGGGGCAAGAAGTAAAACTAGAAAAAGAATAATGATAGGGGCTACTGTTTTAGAGATATCGGTCAGGAAGTCCCTCCTGAATTGGCGACATTCAAGAAGAGCTCAGAAAAGAAGTGAGAGAGTAGACCTTGCAGATGTTTGAGGAAATGTATTCAGGAGGAGGAATTCTTGTGGGCCTCCTGGAAGGATGGAGGTAACTAGCGTGGAGCACTGCGAAGAGTAAAAAGTGGCGGGATTGAGATGGATGCACCCAAATAACCCAGGGCCCGGTGATGTGACTCATCATTAGGATTATAGGTTAGTTGAGAATATGGGGTGCTTTGAAGGAAATAACACGGTCATTGGGATAAAGAATGATGGAGAAGGATCTGTTTAGTGTTGGTCAAGGAAGGCTTCCTGAGAAAGCAAAATGTAAACTTAGTTTTGATATCATATTAGCAAAATCCTTCGGAAGGCATTCAGAGAGAAGAGTTTACATAAAAATAGCTCCACGTTTACTGCTTGGCTAACAGCTGGTTAACGATAACCAAGAAAATGATCAACAATTAAAACTACCAAGAAATAATTACCTCCTAAGTATATATCCTGGGGTGGAAATTTGGTGAAGTGTGCCATGGAAATTTACAGATCATTTCTTTTCTTTTTATTCCATTTCTTTTTATTGTTAGGGCCAAACAGCATATATTATAATTAGATTTTCAAAGATATACTGAGCACTATAATTTACATGTCACTGCACATAAATCTGCATGTTGAATCCAAGTGGTCATAATATGAGATATATTCATTTTCAGCCTAACATTTTATGTTAGTGGTACAGAAAGTAGTACATGTAATTTGGCCGCGTGGCAAAGTGAAGATGCTGATAAAGAGATTAGGATGGAATTCTTCTCTTCTAGACTTTAAAATGTTCATAGCAACTCTCCCCGACACCAGTGAGTAGTTTGCCTAGACTTTAATCTCTGAAACCAGAAATGTCCTTCAGCTAAACTTAAGGCAACAAGCAGAGTACAATCCATGATACTTAATACCTTCATTTTAAAGAACAGAGATACACTTCATTATGTGAAAGACTGCTTCATTTTAGGCACTTTCTTGCATCCAGTGGTTTCAACTCTCCTTCATTTTCCATTTCAAGGTCAGAAAGAAAAATAGAATTCTTCAAAATTTTGCTTTTGCTTACCCTTTCCTTTTAAATTTAAACCAAATGGCTTTTTAAAACATCATGGCTTACAATAGAATAAAACAAAACAAACTCATGGAGGAAAAAAATTAACAAATTAACACTTATAACATGTTTAAGAGTTAATTAAAATTATGTAATTTAAAATATTTGATATCTGATGACATGGTTAGTAGTTTACAACTTGTATTTAAGTGCATTTATAAGATAAAATCCTGGTGTTAGTGTCTAACTCTTATATGAGTTAAATTCAATTTGGATAACTTGCAAAAATATGGATGAAAATTTTTATTTCTTAGCATCTTTAAATTTTAATTTACAATATTGATTAAAATAATCAGTGTGCTTTCCCTTTAAATAAAATCCAATGTTTGCCTTTTAAAAATTCTAAGATAAAATCACTGGCTTTTATTTTGTAGATTTCAACTTTATTGGAAAAAAGAAAAAAAAAAACTTGAGAACAAAGATTGAATACCAATGAGAATCCCTTGGGTGCCACAGTTTTTACAGAAATTGTGATACATTAAAATTTTTCTCTTTTTCTTTTCGCTTTTCAAGGCATGTGAGCTTATTACTTCATGTATCTTCCAATTCAAGCCTTGGGCAGCCTATAGCTTTTCTAATCAGCTGCATTCTCCAGTTTTTATAAAATCTATATTTGCCTGAAAATTGCTTTTGCTCACAGTCCAAAGGGACTTGCCCCTTCTCTTACTCTTCATTAATTTTTTTGACATGAACAAAAGATAAGAAAGGGGAAAATAAAAATTAAAATTTTAAATGTTGTTTTGAAGATGTATGCCCCAGTGGTTTTGATTGGGGAAGAAAAAGAGAGACTGATGATACATTATGTTTCTTGTGCTACAGCTTTTTCATATTAGCAGGCAGCTATGTTTTAGAATACCAACATTAACTGCTTGCTGAATTCTCATATTTTTGGAAGCTCCAATAAACTTTTATTGAACTTTTTTTCCCACAAATCAATATTGAATTTTCCTTTCACACTATACATTTACAAAATACTCGCCAGGAATTGGAATTTTGCCTTATCTACCTTTTCATTTTTGTTTGATAGCAGTAAGTTGACAAGAGAGAGTATCAAAAGATATATTTTGTGTTGAAAATATTATTATTGTATAGTTCTAAAATATAAAAGAAATCCAATAATGAATGATAACACTTCCAGAAAAAGCAAAATGTCAAATGGATACCTTCTACTTGGCTGTGTCAGTGAAGAGCTGAAATGTATTTGGTGTGTTTCTATCATTTACAAAATTAATGCTTTTGCTTCCAGAGTATTTTTCTGAAATCACAAGAGCCTACGAATTTAGGAAGGGAAAGGCAGCATTTAGAGAGTAATGCCAAACAAAATGGTGTACTGGGTATTCAGGAGGGTGTTATGTGCTCAAAACTGTTGCTCTTGGAGACTGAAGAGAGTTTTTTCTTTATGTCTTGATGTCTGTCTGCTAGGATCCATATCTGCCAAATCAGATCCAGGTTGCATTTGTTTATGTGGGGTTCAATGAATGGTGTGGCAAGTAGTTGGCCCATTTCTTCATATTCATTGATTGAGTTCATAAATGAAGGGAAAAAAGTGACTTAACTGAACCGAAAAAAAAAAAAATACAACCTAAAATACTGTAAAAATGGTTGTTACCTTAGGTTGTCACTTTGTCTCTATCTCTGTCTCTGTTTTTTTTCTGTCTCTCTCTCTCTTTTTCTCCCTCCCTCCCTCGTTCCCTCTCTATGTGTGTAGGAGCAAGTAGAATGCTCTCTAGAGCCAAAATCTGAGGTACTTGAGTGTCAATATTTGCAGCCTCATATCCATTGTCTACCTTCATCCTGCTGCCTTAATTTAAAAATTGCACCAACTAGCTAAGGTCAGAAAACAATTGAAAAGATATTTTTTAAATGGAAGAGAGCACTACAGAATTGTGTTTCTCCTCCACCCATGCACACACTAATGCACATAAGTAATCCATACTACTTTATTT
The DNA here is from genome assembly GCA_004363535.1 of Dasyprocta punctata. NCBI lineage: Eukaryota > Metazoa > Chordata > Mammalia > Rodentia > Dasyproctidae > Dasyprocta > Dasyprocta punctata. Next base: position 48,944 of record RJWM01013774.1, read on the forward strand.
TTTAAAACCACAAACTGTTGTTTTTTTAAAACCATATGTTGATTTTAACAATGTTTACTTCTGATCTATGTGATAAAGAAGTTCGTATTTTATGATTATCTTCTGCTAAGTAATGGGCTAGCTGAATTTGAAGACTTGTCTGATAAAAGTAAATATGCCCAAAGACTACTTTTTTAAAATGATATGCGTGACTGAAATTTATTTGAATTTACACTCAGATGCCTATCTTGAATACAAAACCAGAGCTTCTAATTTAAAGCAATGATAACTTCTCCTGTAAACACTAGTTATTTCAGGTCCACCTGCTTCTGCTCCTTTAGTTTATGTGGGCAGTTTGGTACTAGTTTTAATATTTCATTTTAAGATCATCTGTGTTTTTTCTATCAAATAACCCCCTTTACAAAGATGGCTAGAATAATGAGAGTCACTAAATGTCCATGAAATTTGAACTCCCACTTTAGATGGAAGGGAAAAAACCATCAAATGACAACTGAGTCTACTGAATAGTAATGCAAAACCTGGAGAATATGGTTGAAAGACTACTAAAAGTGATTTTTGAGGAAAATTAAAGAAGACCAGCAATTAAACATGGGCAAAGAATCTGCCTTCCAAAAAGGGAACAAAGCATTTTTGGAGATGATAGACCACCACCAATCTATTTGTTGTTGCTTCTTAGCACAAAAATATATTATTAAAATAATGGGATATTGGTCCTTCCTAAAGAGAGTGGTGATCTCGGAGAGGATAAATGGAGCCACTGAGAATACATGGGTTATTGAAACATATGATTAATGTGTAAATTTAGAAAGACTTACTAGAGTAAAAGGCATTACCAGGGAAGATGGGCTAAGTAACTTTGGAGTGAGTTGTAGTATTTTTAGTAGTTTTAGGAGTGTTAATGGCAATTGTACCTTTTATCGTAATAATTTTTTAAAAATTTAATCATTGGCAGTAGTTTTGGTCACATCTCATTGATCAATTGTTTATAGCAATAATATTTCATCATCTACCTTATTCAAGGGATCTGGCATTGTGCAACTTCTGTCTCTTCCCCAAAGCCAAAACGATCGTGAAAGAAAGGTAAATATTTTGAATTCAGGACATCAGGGCAACCAGGACAACACAGCTAAAGATAGTTATAAAAGAGGACTTCCAAAATGCCTTAAGAAAGTAGCAAGAATCATCGGATAAGTGTGTTGCAAGTTAGAAAGGACAGTATTTTGAGGGAGAGTAGTAGCATTGTGTCTTTTAATGCAATATTTAAAAAATGATTTTAATATTCACCATAGTTTTTTATCCCGCCGTAGGTCTTGCCATAATTTAAAAGTGTGCCATAGCTATACCATATACTCATGACACCGCACTTTGCTGAAAATGTGGAGACGTGTGAAGTGAACTTCTAGTTGTTGAAATACAGCTACCAGTTGTTTGGTTCTTTGCCCTGTTCAGCATTGTTACCAATATTTTGGATAAGTGTCATGGATTACATGTTAATCAAATTTACTGGTAGTACAGAGTTAGAAAAAAGAGGAAATAATTTGGCCAACCAAATCAGTATTCTAAAATTATACCTAGCTTAAATGGAAGATTACAATAAAATAGATAATTCAATGGAAATGAATGTAGTCTTCATTCATTAGGAAGGATTGCAGGAGAAAATGACTTAGATTTATATTGATAGCACTGGTGTACAACTGAGACAATTTAGTTTAACAGTAGTTGATTTGGAAAATATTGGAGATTTTAGTTAATAAATTTGCAATAAGCAGTATGCTGGAATCATCAAAATATTAAAATATCAATCTCTTTAAAGTTAAATATAAAATTATTTAATGCAAATAATGTGGTAAAACGCTAATACACCGCAACCTAGGATAAATTATTTTTACAAAGATAGAATTAATCAAAATTAGAAATCAGTCTATGTTGGCATATTAATCATATGAATAATATTTTTAAGCATGATAAAAAGTCTAACAAATTCAGTTTGAAGTGTTTCTCAACTAGATAAAATTGGTAATTGGAACCCTAAACTGACTTGTCATATAGGTTTAGCCTTCCTAACTCTGAGGAACTAAATTTCAACCTAAATCCTACTAATCCCACCATCTTACTAATTGAAAATGTAGATGAATGTCCAATTCTTCCCAGTCAGTTGAGGACCACTAAGTTCCAAGAAAGTAGGATAGTTCAACATTAGGGAATATTTAACTGAAATTCTTTACATTAACAGAGTGAAGGATAAAAGTCATATCATCCCAGTACATGTTGATTAAGGTATGGGATGAAAGGGAATATTCATATTAGGTTTTTTTTTTTTGACACCGGGGGTCGAACATCACAACCTTGCGCCTGCCAGGCAGGCATTTAAGCCATTGAGCCAAACTCCTGACCCTATTTTTTTGAGACAGGGTCACACTATGTAGCTCAGGCCAGCCTTACACTCACATTGTAGCCCAAGCTGGCCTCGAACTCACAATGCTCCACCTACCTCAGCCTCCCGAGTGCTGGGATTAAAGGCGTGCCCCACCATGCCCAGCTTCATATTAGATTTTGAAACTCACAATTTTAGCAAACTGTAATTAAGGGACTTTGTTAACATATGAAAGCTAGCCATCAGATCCCAAGGGCAAATATTATATTTAGAGTTGAAGCATCTTTGCTTTAGTTCAAGAACAATACAAAAATAATTTAACCAATATCATCAGATAAAAAATAAATAATAAAATATGAAACAAGGACGGTCAAAATTAGCATTTTTAGATTACTTAATTACCAATTAGAAGATGTAGCTGAACTTCCTAGAGTGATACAGTTACTCATATTGCTGAAATCAATAATACTATATCCAAATAGTACTTAAATAACAATCTCATATTCAAATTAAGGAAATTGATGGGAAAAGTAATTCACGATAACAAAAATAATGGAATAAAAACCTAAAATTAAGATTTTTGAATCTCTAATATATAATACCTGTGATATATTTAGGGATAAGTGATATAAAAGCAAACAAGAGAAATTACTACATTCCATCTAGGTGCTAACATTCCAGTTAGGGTACACAGACAAAACATTTAAATAAGTAAACAGATCTCATAGGCACATGGAACAGAAGGTGCAGAACATAAAAGCACGTAGGGAAATGGGACTCAGAACTCCTTACGTGGTGAGATTCTGGAAGGGCTCTCCAACGAGGTGACACTGGAGCAGAGACTGCTGTGTGAAGATCCAGAAGAAGAGCATTTCGAGACAAGGAATGAGCACAGGTGATAACTTTAGTGGGTTCAAGTGATGGGACTCAACAGTTGGAACATAGAAAACAAAGGGGAAAGGAATGGAAGATACTGAATGGTGGTCAGGTAGAAATACTTATTTTAAAGATTGTTGTAAATGTTTAGAAATGAGACAATGATTAGA
>RJWM01013775.1:0-52299 GCA_004363535.1 Dasyprocta punctata
TGAGAGATAGCATTATATGAGACCTGTTCTTCCTCCCTAGATGTATCAATACTGGCAAAAAATTTCAAAAGGCAGTGAAGATATTTCTGCTACATCTGTGAATGAGAAACTTCAAGTGCTTAGTTTCCAGAACAAGCAAAACTTATCTGTTCAAACTGGCATGGAAGTGGCACTCAAATACATTTAAGTGACTGGCGATTCACAGACCATATTTAATTTGAACACACTGGCTTTCAATATTTTGTAAATCCAACTATGGAGAATAGGATATTGATCTACATATGCAGATTTCTTTAACTGTTCAAAAATGAATTTAAGCTATTTTTTCTGAAGTACTTCTAGCCTAATTCATTCTTTGCACTCTATATTTTTCCTTTCTTGATGTTTATATTTTTCATTATTTTTTGATATTGAAAAATACATCTTAAGTATTTCTTAAAAGATAATATTTTAGAGAAATGTTAAGTTTGCAAACATTCATTATGATTTCAACCAAACTACTGCAAGAAGTGTGGCAAATTTTCTCTCTCTCTTGGCATCTCAGGCAACCAGAATTTCCTCCTGAGCAGTGTTGCTAAGCAACGCCGAAATTTTTTAGTTTGTTTCATTAAAAGTGTGTCAACAAGCTCAGAATAACTATGCAATGCAGCACACTTGATAAATGAACAACTGTCTTGAAGCTCAGTTTGTGTTCTTATGGGAATGTTCCTTTCTTCCTAGTCAAGTTTCCTTAGTGAACAAATTTTAGGTTGTATTAGCACTGAAAGTAACACAAAACAGAAAAAAAAGAATCCCATTAAAATTCATAGGCATTTTCAAAATGCAAATATCCATTTCACTCATAAGTTGCAAACACAAACCAGGTTCTGTATGTTCTATTGATTTCAGCACTATAACTATGTTCCCTAATCCCTGGCCCTTGATGTCCAATCTATACAACTGGTTACTTTAAACCTCTATATCTAGGTAATACAGTGCCTAAGGTTCTCAGATAAATTGCACACTTAGTTCAGTACACAGATGTTCTTTCTGTTAGGCTGATTGTAGCCCAAGGGAGGTAATTAGACTTTTGTCTCATTTCTAAGAACTGTTATGCCCTTGATGATCCTGGTAGTTTCTGTCTGCCTCTTTAGTTTTATTACTTACCCCCATAATATGCTGCATGACTTGCACATAATCTGTCATTTAATACTGTCAGAAGTGTCAAAGTTCTAAATAATTTGTCCAAAAATACTAAATTTTACTTTGAAATGTAAATATTTGTCATGCTGCCACTACATTTTTAGTAAAGTTTGTAAACCCTGCAGATGATAAATAGATATCTATCATATTTGAATATCTGATTGGTTTGACTATTTTAAAACATGTACAATATCTGATTATTGAATATCTGATTACCTCATTGAATATCTAATTGTTTTGATTAATATGTAACAAGTTGGTCTTTCCTTTTCTCATCAAAGTCGAAAGTGCAAAATTTCTGGACAATAGCCTTAGATAGAAAATTAATTGCAATGCATTCACACAGTTTCAGAAACTATTAGCTACTACTTTCAAGTGTGATACACTGAAATATAAACTTTTGTACACTGTTTCAGTGTATGCCTTGGGAAAATGGTATAGAAAAACAATGTATTGATTTTGCAATCTACTAATAAGGCATACTATATAATTTGAATAACAAACTGCAGGTCAGGATCTGACAGCAGGCATGGCTGCTCACCCCAGCTGTGGGAATAAATTCAAGGATGAGCACATAACAGTGTCACATCTCAGAGAATGAAAGGAAAGAATCTCTGGGGCATGAAAATAGAGATGGAAAACTTTGCATATGTTGGAATCTTAGGGGTCACACTTTCACTTGAGAAAAGAAAGCACTAGGTGACTACCAACTCTACCTTTCAGGAAACCTGTTTCTGACTCAGTTCCCAATTACAAATTTCCAGATCTATTTGAAGGATGCAGGCTACAGAGGTCCAAGGACATCTGAAAACACTGGGCTATTAATAACCAATGACTCATATTAGGAATATATATTTTTCTTTTTCTTTTTCAGTATCAAAACATGGTATTACTGTTTAGTAGGTATTTGATTTTTGTCAGTATGATAATATAAACTACTCAAAAGTAACAGATAAAATCAAGGAAAATGCCGTTTTTTGTCTCCTAAGTAAGGAAAAAGTATTTTGATGTGTTAGACACAATATTAATGCAAAAACCAAGACCGTTTTTTCTTTTCTTTTTTTTGGACCAGGAACTGAACTCAGAACCTTGAGCTTGCCAGGCAGTCGCTGTGCTGGTGAGCTACATTTCCAGCCCTAAAGGTAGATTTTTCTTTAGATCAAGCAGTAACCAGGTTTGGGAAAGTTTTCTGTTTTTCCCAGAACGTAACCAGTCTTCAAGTGAATAATTTCCCTTTACATCTGGGGTATGTGTTCATGTCTCAGCGATGACAGTGTCATACAGATACACAAGAGGAGCTGGAAACAACACAGGTGATCCTGAAACTCTGAACTTTGTGGCAATGAGGTGTGATCAATATAGAAAGGGTTGCATGGGAGCCCATCTCAGTAATCATGGCAGCACATAGCTGGACCTGCCATATTGATTTTAGGAAGCACTGCATTCTCATAGGACTGCTATGCTCCACAGCCTAACTTGGCAAGACTTTTGCAGGCAACAGAGAGTTTCCATCACAGCATTCACAAGGCTGCTAATCTGTTTCACATTTGCTGGACATGATGGTGTAGCATTGACAGGTAGTATCCTTCAAAAACTGGGTGAGATTCCTCTGGTGACTTGTGAGATCCTGCTTCCCTGGTGAACCAGGGAACTAAACAGATCTACCTACCTACCTGCATTCCTAGTTACATTATAAGTGATAGTCTCTCTTGTATTAAAGGATAAAGCTTTTATCACCAGAAATATAGCTTGAACTTTGATCTGTCAATAAGGAACCTGGGGGAACACTGTGGAGCTCCATAGATGGTACTCAAAGCAGTAGAAGCTCGCAACACATATTTATTCATTCATTTGCTCACTCATTCAATAACTTAACCCCATTACTTGGTTTATAATGGTTTCTCAATAAATGATAACAATTAGGGTTGTTAATAATATCATTGCTACTAATAATGCTACTACTATTACTCTTGGTGCTATTGTCCTCTTTCCTGAGCCAGCCTGAGACCATATTTTACAACAATAATATTATTTCATCTTTGAGCAGATTGTAAGGTTTAGTCTTCTGGTCCACAGTAATTGACACCAGTACAGAGTCCTGAGATATAGCATCATTAACTCCATAGTGCATTTTAAAATTCTTACTATATGATGAAATTGTTCTCAAATATATATTCCAAATGCCCAGGATTCCATGCCCCTCCATTGTCAGGAATGGAAAAAGAAAATGCAACAACTTCTCCTAACTCATGTTGTTTTAATTCAATTTAAATTTTCTCACATCCTGACATTTTAAATGCAAACTCTATTCTAGGCTTTGTTCTTACACAAGAAACTTTGACTTTAGCATAAGCAACTTTAAGGTGGAAGTTATAGCTGCTCCTAGACATTTTTAATTATAACTTATATAAAGGTGAGGGCAAAGACTGTAAAGTGCATAGGTTGTGCCATAAGCAACATATTCTACCCTTCACTACAATTGCATTTCTAGTAATTTCAAAAGTACAGCCCCAGATGCTCAGATAACAATGTATTTATTACACTACATATTGTTGAAGGACAAAAGCTTTTTACATTGATATACAATAAATACAAAGATGGTGACAAACAGTATCTCCATAAAAACATGAGTTTAGTTATGGAATATTAGTTTCCATCATTACAGCTTTTGGGGCATGATACTAATTTCTTTTTAAAAGCAAAGTGCTTATATTGATTTAATGTTAGTGGTGAGATCATTGATTTTGAGATTCTGATTTTTATGCATACACTGACCTTTAGCTAAAACTCTTACTCTTTCTCTGCATGACCCTGAAACTCATTTGTTGAGCTAAAAATAATTTGTCTGTTTATGCCCTGAGAGTGTACTTTTTTCTATCTCCTGCCTTTGGCTCTAATACTTGTATTGAGTATTATTTTTTTAAATGATCCAATCTTTAAGCATTTGTTAAAAACTGCCTATGGATAAAGAACAGTGCTACGGTTTGTCCAGCAAGGATCTATATGTGGGTAGTGTTCATGTAACCTCATGATAGGTCTCATAAAAGTTGTTATACCAGCCTGAGTCTGACCCAGATCTTTCTGATTTCCTGTTTGAAATGTGATCTCTTACTGCCCCTGTTCGTCGCACGGTGGCATCCACCACGAGGTAGCAGAGCCAAGGGATTCTCACTGCTACTGGGCTCATGCCGGTGCCATGTCTTTAAAGATTCAAAAGTTTGAGCTAAATGAAACTGTTTTTCTCATCAGTAATTTGTCTCTGATATTTACTGTAGCAATTGATGGCAAATTCATATAAAGAAGGGTTTAGTTCACAATGAAAGAATGGTTTGTAGCACCAGTGTTTAGTAGAATGATACTGCATTATTTTGTGAAACTTTCAATAAATGCTAGTTTGTGGTGCCAGCATGTTGTGATTGAGTGGAGAAGGATTTTGCTCTTGTGTAATTGACATCAAGCCATTGAAAGCATTTGTTGTAAATAAACATGGTGTTTGATGTACAAAAAGGCGTTCTTCCATTTCTCCTGTGACCAACTCCATCCAATGTCCATGGGACCTGTCACTAATGATGCTACTGGGTTTCCCATAGAGGGAAGGTTTTCTCCTTTTTCTGCTTTCTGTTACTTCACAAAAAGGAAACATGTTCCTATAAAGATCTCTGATTATGAATATACATAATGTATGTCTTTGTCTAGAAGAATGAGTGAAAAAAAAGTTTCTGCTAAGCAATTTTGGAAACTTTGACAATAAATAAGCTCACAGGTCAGTTGCTTACCCAGTTTCCATGCAGGCGAAGTGTCCTTAAAATACAGTTAAAATATTGCGTGTGATTCATGATAATTCCAAATGGTCTCACATAGTTTCAATTTGTCCCCTAGCATCCATCTGGGCTGGATTTTGTGTACTGCTAGCATGCACTCTTCAGTCTCTGAGCACTGCTTTGCTCGTTGACATAATAATATATCTCAGGCATAACTCAGTTTCACTGTGTTGTTTGTGTTAAATTTCCTTTCTTTGAAAGTTAAGGAATATTTCATTATTCTTATGAGTATAAATTAATAAGTACATAATAAAACATTTAAGTATTTTTTCTTAACTCACTTTTCTAAAGTGGTAAAGAAATCTGCTGGCTTCATCTTCCTTCTCTGTCTTATTTATGCTCCCCCGACTGTGCCTAAGCTCCCTCTCTGTGGTAAACTCCTTGCTGTACTACATACCCCTTCCGACCCGGGCACGCTTCATGCCCTCCCCATCTTGGAAGAGTCTCAGTTCCTCACCCTGCTCAGCTCAGCCCAGTCCCTCCCCGATGAGATCCTGTGCCCCTTCCCATTCTGACACTGTCCACCAAGCCATCATGGAGGCCTGGCTTCATGTTCCAGACCACATAAAATATGAAATGTTGAAATAAGGCACACACAACCACATATAAAACAACCAGTGGAAAAGCAAAACCAAAATGGGCCACCTGCATACATAGGAAACAAGAAATTTAAAGGTAAAAATAAAATATGCAACAATATAGCTAAAGGAGAAATTTTTTCACTGTAGGGGAATAAAATGGCTTTTGTTGAAATGTAGGGAAATATTTTATAAACCTCACACTTCCATTTTTGGTCTTATATAAACTTATTTAGTTATCATTAAAAAAACCAAGAAAATTATACATGCATATTACATATGTACACACATGCTTGTTTTTGCACACATGCTTGTTTTTGTGTTTGTGTAAGTATATACCTATGTGTATGTATTTTAACTAAATAAATGTGCAAAAGAAAGGATAGAAACTTTAGAAAAGCAGTAGTATTATGGAGCAGCAAATCAAGCAGATTATGCTGTCTCAGAAATACAGCCAAAGTGGTTTTATAGTCTTAAAGTAGATAATCAAATATATAAGAATATATACAAGGTATGATAAAAAAATAGAGTGAAAGCTTAGGGCTTTTTTTCCTTTTTAAAAATCATAATAGAAGACAGATTGCCATTAATCCCTCTCTATGTGTCCCCCCTCATTTTGAACAGATGTGCAATTCTTGCCATGTTTGGAAACCATACTGAAAATGTGTTTAGTTGTGGTGCTGTGGCTGCCTCCATGCTCTGAATGTATTAAAAACATTTACCTTTCATGATTATTTTGTGTTTCAGGAAGATTCGGAGATCCCATGGTTACAGATTCAGTAAACAAGGTGAATAAGGACAAACAATAATAGTTTCACAAGTCTGCCTTTTTTTTGGATGGCACCCAACAGCAGCATTCACTGTATTTTTTATCACACCTTACATCTGTGTATACCTCATATCATACTGCAACAGCAAGCAGAAACACCGAAACAACACCCAGGATTTGGAGGCAGATTTGTTTATGTTGATGGGCACTGATGGAGATCATTCCCAGAATATCAGATCCTGATCTCTGGTGGTCTGGGCTTATGTGAGATAAGCAAGAAGTACAGAGGCAGGATGGCTTGTCATTTGGGAAATGTGTATCATCGTGACCAGTTATGCTTCACAGTGAGTAGCTGTTTCTAAGAGACCAGAAGCAACTGGTACTGAAACAGGAACTATTACCTGGTCAACCAGCAAACTGAAATACTGACTGGGGGGGGGTGGATTTTCTGCTACAATATTACTCAAATAGCCTCATATACATATATCATACAGATATATGTGTGAATGCATACATATATACACATCCATTGTGTGTGTGCATATTTATGTGTATGCACACACGCTTATATATTGCACATGAATCTATTTGTGTGTAATTTATATTTTTTTCTTGGTTGATATTTTGAGTGAATGATAAATGTATTCATTGCTTAATAATTGTTGAGAAATTAAGTAACCATGTGGAAATGCTACACCAAAATCCCAACTCCTTAAGTGTCTTCACAATTTCTTCATTTTGATTTTGTGTCCAAATACTTATTTTTCATAAGAATGTTGTTCATGTTGGATTGAGTCCTTCTTCATTTGTCTATCTGGGGTTTTGTTGTGATTTTTAAGCTCTTGCTATCATTGAGATCTAAAATGTGCTCAGAGCCTCATGCCTTCAGAACGTGATTGAATTATGGAGCATTACAGCTAACTTGCTGTTAGGAAGTTGGATCTGGTCAGAAGAAGCAGACCAAGTGGCCAGGAAGGGTGTATGTTCTTTGGCTGTTCCTCCCTTGGCTCTGCTTTCCAGTCACCATGAGATGAACAGCTCTTCTCGGGTGCCAGTCCAACATGACTTTTTGCCTTGGAGTCAGCTATTTATGGACTAAAATCATGAAGCAAATAAACACCTCTTCCTTTAAGTTATGGGTGTCAGGTATTATATCTCCGCAATGAGAAAAATAACTAAGAAAGCCCTTCTAGATTGAAGCTGAAATTTAAGGAAACGATTCTTTGAAAGCTATTTAATATATGTTGGAGGAAAAGAAACAAGAGTACAACCTAGAATGTTCAAACTACAGAATTGATTAAAAGTTAAAGGGGCACATTTTTAACCTTTGTGCTCCTCTGAATCTTCAAGACAATTGCTTTGAAATCCTTGAAAGCCAGCATTCTTGGTGACTTGGCATCTTAGATGGCATCAGGAATGACAGCAGTGTGGTGCTTTTAAGCACATTTGTTAGCAGAAAATATTGCAAGAGGAAATCAGGACAGAAAAGACAAATCAGTGTAGATGTTTGGTAACCCTTGTGGGCTACCGCTAGGGTTGACTAAGAAGTACTTAGAACATAATTAAAAAATCTGGAAGATTTTTCCAAATAAATAAGGATATTATTAAAGTGATTTTCATTTACTTCATAGACTGTCTTCAGGAAAAAGACAGTATTATTATTAAATTCTGTCTAGAATGATGACTCTATTCCTACATCTGTCATTCAGTTTGATGAAGATTTACTGCAATTTACCCTCACACAGTTCTCCTCTATTAAGAAACACTTTACTCATTCATTCTCCCAATACTTAATTTTAGCAGTGAACAAGAATGTGCAAAAATTATGGAATCTAAACTTTATCATGATAAAGAGAAATAGTATTATGGTGAAAGTATGTGGTATTGCTTCTTCTTGGCATGATTAATTTGTGTCATGGTATTGTTACAAAAAGGAAAATCCATGACTTATTCAGGAACTAAAAAGTAATATATGAGTTTGCTGTCACAGTACTATTTTTACATAATATGCCACTATTCTGTCCCTTGTTTAAAAATATCATAAACGTACTAGTTAAAATAACATGAGATAATTACCTTTATATTTGATGTCAGAAATCTGACTCTTGTGCCACTGCATTAAAATCAAGGTATCAGCAAGGTTTTGTTCTTTTCTAAGGCTCTAGAGGGAATAAACTTCCTTACAGTGTCCAGCTCCTAGAGGCTGCCCACGTTCATTGGAATACCTTTCTCTATTTGTAAAGTAAAAGCATTGAATCTCTTTAGCAGCATATCATCTCTGATCCTGATTTCTCTGTGTCTATGAATACACTTGGGAAAGTTTCCTACATTAAAAGACCTGTGTGTTTAGACTGGTCCCACTTCTGTAATCAATTATGAATTTTCTATTTCTAGAGTCTTAAATCAATCAAATTTGAAATGTATCGTACTAATATATTTTCATGTCCCAGAGAATGAGATATAATCAGATTTGGGGATTGACACACTTAAATTTGTTTGGCTTTTTTTTATGTATCTTTCACTAAATAAAACTGCTTACTTAATCTTGAACATGTGTGCACATGTGTACTATACTTAGAGTTTAACTTACTAACAATCATATAGAATTTCCATCAGTGCTTCACACAACTCTATTATACTTCTGTATAATAAGGAATGCTTTAAATATTAGCACATAAATTTAATAGTTTTTTCAAATTATAGTATCACATAGTATATTATCCTAATTAGTATTTATTTACACAATGATATCAGTTGAAAGTAGAAAGAAAACAACATGTTGTTTTAATTTTAAATATAATTTTCCAGCGCTGGTGCTTTCTACATCCTAAAGAAGAATATAGCAAGGCTCAGGGAAATGAGGGGCTATATAGACTTATTTCCACAAGCTCAAGAACCAAAGCATGGAATCAAATCCAAACAAATGTGGATGAAAAATATACCTCCTCCCCAGAATATAGCCAAAATGTTGTGAAACTTAGTAATTCTCTTTCTTAAATCAAATGCTCTTTGTTTTCATGTAATTCTAACATGAAAAATTCCAGCAGGATACCAAAAAAGATATTTTAATGGGTGATCCCAAAATATGATTCAATAAATATCTTATCTTACTATTTTTTTTCAGTCTAAGAACAGATTTATTTGCTGCTTCCCAACTTGCTGAGGCAGTGAAGTAATTACCCAGTAGCTGTTGAACTGATTAACAGAGCAAAAGACTTTGCAGTTTAAGTTTACAATTAACCAATATAAGAGATCAGTATAAGATTTTTACAGCACGATTTCCAGGGATCAGTAACATGATGAGATTTTCTTTCCTTCTTGCTGTCATATATTTCAATTACTGGTCCTCAGATTATTTTTTTCTTGGTAAGAACAGGTATTTTAAAATTTCTACCTCTCGAACTTTTTGGAGATTTCCTCTTCTGATCTTTTGCTGGGCTAATTGTGGTTCATTTCTAGAGCATTTTGAATGGGAAAGAAAAAAAAAAGGCATAAGAATATCGGTGCAGGGAAGAGGAACAAAATGTTACACATTCCCATGAGTCTGTAAGAAGAGAGATGATTAAAAAAATAATAAGGTGAGAAATTAAGAGCAATTCCCGGGGTTGTCTTTATAAATAGCCAGTAAGACGTGACCGTGTGGAAGCAGTCTCCTATGCCCGGGGCAGCGATTATTGGCAGGTCAGCCTGTCTTGAGAATAACCCCTGGCAGTCGCTATTTTTACACAGTGGTTTTTGTGCATTGAGGCCAATCAGAGCTGTTTCGGAGATGACCCGCTAAGTCCTGGGTCCTTTGAAGGCTCTTTTTTGGGACGATGAAAGAAACAGAAGTATCCCTACTGCTCAGCACTCCTGCTGCCGCTGAGGTTCAGCACCCAAATGGCAGTCAGATAGCAGTTTTGGTTCAAATGCTGAGGTATGAACCAAACTTTAAGTTTATGGTGTTTTGTTCATTAACTAAATAGATTTTAAATACTGTGTGTCTCTCCTCCTCAATCCTCCATGGAGGTTTCTTGGCACAAAAAATTATTAAAGTTTAATAGATTTAACGTACAGATACCACAAACTTAGTTGTTTGTTTTTCTTTTAAAATGGTGAAAAAAATATAAGAAAACAACCAGAGCAACAAGCTCTGTCACAGGAGTTGGAAGGTAGAGGGTATATATGAAAAATCATGAGTTTATAAAAGCAGAGAGGCCGGAGGTTCAGCTCAGCAGTACAAGCGCCTATGGTAAGCGCAAGTTTGTGAGTTAGATCCCTGGTACCAAAAGAAACAAAGAAAGGCAGAGAGCTATGTATCTGTCTATGCTTAGTTATTTGTGGGATATATGGTGTAGAGCAAACTACTGCCTGTCTTATTTTCCTAATACAGAAAATAGAATATTAATACCTAATTATTGTAGCTACCAGAATCAAATGAGATTATAACCAAATCGGCAATTGCAATAAAAACACTTTGTAACTATGAAAGTATTATTATTATTTTACAATGAAAAATTACTTTTATAGAGATTACTTGAATGTCCAAAATTGCATGCTATTCCACACCTCTAGAAACGATACAATATCATGATAATTCTCTTTTGACATCCTGAACTTGAACAACAAATTTTCCAATACTGAGAAAAGTTTCTCTAATTTGTCCTCAGTGATCATCTCGACCTCTCGTGTCATAGTCTCACAGAATGACAAGCATTCAAACCCACTATTCACAAATTAGCTCAATGAAGAAAAGACTGCTCATTGAATAAGTAATATAATGAATTAGAAGTTGTGACACTGTATAGGACGGGATTTACCTCCTGGAAGACTTGATATTGCTTGTGTATTTTTAAAGCAAAATATTTTAATGGCGTTTATTTAAAGCTTAACTGTTTCTGATAGTATGATCCAAATGAACATCTGCTTCCCTCAGCGGTAAGCTTCTGACTCAGAGCTTAAATTAACTCTGAAGAAGCGTTCTCTTTTTTGTTTTCCTCACTTGACTGCAATCTTCCTCCCACCAGAAGTCATTTTGCAGTGATGTACAGGCTCAATATGTTCTATAGATAACACAACACAGGGCCGGAATGTGCAGAAGTGGAATAAACGGTGTGTGAAGATCATGTGTGGTCTGAAGGTAGGGAGTTGGCTGCGCTTCTGCTTGCTGTACTTGGTCTTGACAGGCATCCTGGTCCCTGGTGGCAAAGCTAATATGCTTTGGCAGAAGCTGCAAAAGCAGCTCCAGGTGGTTAAATCGCAGTCTTTCTGTCAGGAAATTGTCTGTGAGGTCTTTTATCACAATTACATTAATTTTCTTTGCAAGTCTCTTTACTTTTTTGTAGACAAGCATTACCAGTTAACAGTGCTTATAGATAAGCTGCAGTGAGGATCATATATTCATTAAGAGGAAGATAAAAATAAAAAGAGGAAGATAAACCACAGAAAATATGTTTCTGAGAACACTGACCATTCTAAGTGTCTTTCAAGTCAAAACTGACATATTTGTTTTGTTTGCAATCAAGATAATGAGTTTTTATTACTCTGTTGGGTATAAGATCATTTTGAGTACTTTGAACATGTTACACTCTTATCTTTGGGTTGCTATTTTTTTTCTGAAAAGTCAAGTGGTAATATCATTGGGTTCTTTTGTACACATAGAGATTTTTGTCCCTTGCTGTTTTTAAAATTTTATCTTTCTCTTTGAACATTTTTTAAAAAATATACTTGGAGTGTAGATATTTTTATATCACTCTGGCTTGTTGCATATCAAAATTCTTAATGTATATTTTGAGGTTTTTCAATCAAATTTGTGTCACTTCAATTAATTCTTAGAATATTGTTTATTTTCCTGTTTTTTCTCCTGTTTTCATGTATGTAGTAGGCTCATTATGTGCATGATTATGCACATAAGAGGATCACACATTCTTTTGATTGGCTACTTTTCTATTAATGTATCTTCAAATTCATTGATTCTTTCTTCTATAGCCTCAAATATGCTCTTGCACCCCACATAAGGAAATTATCATTTTGGTTACTTTGCATTTCAACTACTGAAATTTTATTTTATTTTTGTAACTTGTACCTCCCTATGTATATTTTCTATCTGATGAGACATCATCATTCTTTTGGTTTTTAAAAACATGGTTTCCTTTATTTCAGAGAACAGATTTCATAATGGTTCATAAAGTTTTGCCTATTAACTCTACTCTCTGGGCCCTCAAGTAGACAGTTCTTTTGCCAGCCTTGTTTCCTGATTCTAGTCACATTCTCTTGCTGTTTAGAATGCTTCATAACATTTGTGAAAAATTGGAAGTTTGAGATTAATGTATTATAGCAACTGAATACTGACTGATGTTTAGATCGTATATGTTATCATCATTTACTGGCTTGTTTACCCTAAGAAGTAGATAGACTATTTTTTTCCAAGTCTATTTCTCATAAAATGTGATGTCTATTTTGATGCCACTCCTCAGAAGATGCCACTGGGGCTTGCACAAAATCACACAGAGAGGACAGATTCTGTACCTGGGCTCTCTTGATCTTTCTGTTCAGTTTTCTGTTCTTAACATTATAATGCTCAACTTTTAGACTCCAATAGATTTCTTGTTCTTATGTCTCAGACAAGTTTCCAGGGCATAGTTGTTCCATAATACTATTCCACTAAACTCAGGCTGCTTTTCAGAGGTTCTCTGATACATGTTCTCACAACAGATAAGTAATGTACCTTCCCTCGGTTCTCTCTGGTAAACTACTGAGCCTAATGCTTAACTTCAGTTCTCCTGGAGTTAGAAACCTGTCTGTCATTCTTTGTCACCACAACGGATATTTTAAGGGGCTCCTTAGGCTTCAGCTGTCTCTGGTTTTATTTTGCATGGTCATTTTCTTTGGGGAGAGCTCAAATTTCTTCACTCTTATGGCACGTATCTCCTTTTGGGAAATTCTCCAAACTTTCTCTGGAGCTGTCATCAGGGGCAGTTGTCTCTTTTCCAAGTTCGACCTTCCCTCCAAGAATAGGTAGGGAGATGGGGGTGGTTGCCTCTGTTCCAGTTTGACCTTTTAAGCATAGAATGTCCACTGTATGAGCACACTGGAACCTCAGTAATTCTGCCCACTCCTACTGGGTCAAGTGCTCAACCTATGAGAGAGAGGATGGTGGATGAGGAGCTCATGACCTTTTCTTGATAGCCCCTCCCCAACAGACGATAGCCTGAAAAAAACATAAAGAATGCTGGTGGCCTCACTTTAGGAGAGATAAGATAGTCTATGGCAGGTAGCAGGAAAAGAGGGAGATCTATTTCCTTGGCCACTCCCATAAGAAGTGGAGCTTTTGTCACACAGGTGGCTTTAAAGAACAAATCTGCTAAAATGCAACAGACTCTTATTGTTGATTCAGAAATTTAGTAGATTTTAATCAATAAATGAGTACTCATTTTCTGTATACTCCAAGGCTAATTATGAGAGACTTTAAGTGTGTATGGCTTTATTTTTGTTTATCATTTTCAGTCATTATTATTTCACCAGTGAATGTGTTCTTGGGGATTTTCACATTACCATTTGAGAATTCTATGTTTTTCTTCAAGTAAGTTAATTCAAGAAGGCTTGTAGAATCAAATAGAAAACTACTTGTCATAAAATATGCTAGAAAACATTAGGATTTATTAGAAAAAACTGTAATTAACACACTGTGTCAAAAACAATACCAATTGTAGTCCAAAGAATCCTAGCTATTTTGCATTTTGAGCAGGAAGGACAGCAGATATTTAGACACCTTGATTCTAACAAATATATATTAATTGCTAGACAGAAAGTTATCAAATCACTTCTAGGTAATGCAATTGCATGATTGAAACCACGTTTATATACAAACACAAAATGTGCACTTATCAATGAAATAAAATTCTCAAAGTCTGGAATCAAACAATGATATTGGAAAATAAGACATCATAACAAGAAAATAAAACAATGCAACTAATCTGTGGGGAGCAACTGAAGCTGGAGGTTGGTCACATGTGCAGGGCTGGAGCAAGACCAGTCCTGAGGACAAAGAGCACCTCAGGGAAGCCATGTGAACAAGGTGCTCCAGCTCAAAGAACATGGAAAGCCTGAGGCAACTCAAGCAAACAGGTTGCTAGGCAGAAGGGTGTCCCGTGACATCAACCTGCTGAGTGTATAAATAAAATGTCGTCTTGAGCTGTTCTTTTCTCCAATCAGGAGAGGAAGCTTCACCTAAACTTAGCTTTCTGCATCTGACTCTTATCTTTATTTCTTCATCCTCTACCATCCTTCACCCTGAGAATTTCTGACAGCTGCTATAATTAAAGCAAATAAACCCAGATTTGATACATGTTTGAATTAATTTTAAATATTAATATTACTGCATGTATTAAGCTCCATAATGTAAGTAGAAATATAAAGGATGTATAAGAGATCAAAATCAAGCTTTTAGAGATAAAATCTATAATGACTGGTATTTTAGAAACATGCTTGGTTGAGTAAGTGATAAATAAGAAATGTAGGAAAAAAGTCTAATAAACATAAAAACAAACCTTTAAAAATTATCCAAAAATATAAAGAGAAAATAAATTAAAATAATCAAAATGCATGTGAATGGGTTTTGGGTAAACTCCTGGTACCCTAACATAAAAAGCTGGGGGAAGCAGAAAAATATTTTAAGAAATATTTATATATTTATCTGCTATTTAGATGAAAAAATGATAACAAGGCAGATCATAATACTGTAATCAAGTTGTTTAAAATGGATTACTGAAAGAAAACATCAAAAGAAGTCTAATTGAAAAGTAATTTACCAAAGAATCAGGAGGTAGCAGGAAAATGTTCTTAAAAACGTGAAAATTTAAATAACAATTTAAACCTGAGTTCCATACACTGAAAACTGTATTTCAGTGATACAGGCAAAATACATTTCTAGCTATGCAATTTGTGAAGCAATGGATCAATAGCAGATTTCTTTTGTATTTTCTACTATATTTCTATTTTTTTCATTGTAATTCTCTCATGTCTTATCACACTCTCTGATCCTCACCTTTTTGTTGTTGCTGTTGTTACTTTATATCTTGGCCGTTTTACATGCTTTCATCCTTCTGTCTCTATTTTCTTCCTGCTTCTGGCCTTTCATTTTGTACTGTACTGTGCAATGAGCATATTTATGTGCCAAATATTGTGATAAATGAATCATAATTTTATAGGTATTTTATAGTACTGGAAAATTGTAGAACATGGTTTACTGACTGATATATTCTCCAATATTTTACAATACTAAATAATATAAGGTGGGACATGATGGTGTACTCATGTATCCCAACACTGGGGAATTTTAGGCAGGAGGATCATATTGAGTTTGAGGCTAATCTTGGTTACAAAATGAATTCAAGACCAGCCTGAACTACATAGTGAGAGCCTGTCTCCCAAAATAAAGTTAGTGATATAACAATGGTTTAACAGCAAGCAGCTTTTAAAAAGTTTTAGGCTTTCAAGAAATAAGTTCAGATCATATTCTCAGCAAATATTCTGATGAGGCTATCAAATTAATTTCCTCATTATGTCCCTACATAAACTATTTGAATTAACAATAAAAATGGTAACTTTAACAGAAGGCCCTAATCAATAAGAAGTATGTGTTGAAGACTATTATTTCATTACCCAAAATAGAAATCGAATTTTTTTTCTAAAATCTGAGATCTTAAACTCACGTGACAATGAAAGGATAAATTTGTGTATTAATTTATACATTTTATTAACCTGAATAATCTCATTTGACAGTTGAGGTCAACTGGTTTCATTTTTGTTTTTGGGTTCTGTCCAAGACAGTAAAATGACATGACCCTTCTCATTTTCCTGACCCAAAGCACAGGACTGAATCAGAAGATATCAAAAGCCTAGTACATTGGACTATAAAGGAAAATTTTTCTTTGATTTAGAGTTAAGCATTATTCCCTCCATCAGCCCAGTTAAGCCATGAGCTATTTAAAACCAAAGAATTTTCTTGTTTGATAGAAAAAGGACAAGGCAGGTTTTCCAAATACGATCACAATTTGTTGAACTGTTCCTAGAACTGGAGATGGAGAGGACCTGCTAGAAAGATCTGGAAAAAGCCATTAGTGGATGAAAGTGACCCTTAACTGACAGCCAGTAAGCTAAACAGATCTCTCCCCTACAGTTTCAAGGAACTCGATTCCACCAATAATCTTAATTAACTCAAAAGAGAACTCTTCCCTGATCTCATTGATAAAGACTAGTTTGGTCAATATCTTGATTTTATTCATGTGGGACCCTAGACAGAGAACCCAGTCAAACATGCTTATAATGCTGACTGACAAACTTGAGATAATAAATAGGTGTTGTCTTAAATTGCCTTGCTTACAGTAATTTGTTGTGGTAGCAGTGGAGAAAGAGTGGGGTTTCTTTTAAACTTTTACTTATCTCTATATATTTACACATATTTTTAAAGACACAAAAGAAGAAGCAAATGACAATATAAATTTATCTGAAAATGCTTTATTTAATATTTGACACAGAGAAAATATTGTAATAATAGTTGATCTTTGTGGATCTCTAAAATTTTAATTCTATTAGAAAAGGATTATTGAGCAACAAGAGACAGTATTTTGGATTGACAAGTTAATAAATTTAATAAATTATACATATCTTCAATTTAATGAAGGAAATCAATGCTATGTAATTTCTATGAATAGAACTAAACTAGATTTCAATGAGATGTTAAATCATTTTCAAAAAAATTGCTAATTGCGAATGGGATGGGTAAGATATTTTTCTAAAAGATCATTTCTTTCCTTTACTTATGGGAGCTGTTTGGTTTTCAAAACTGGACTTTCTTGATAAAACCTCATTAATAGTTTCCCATTGGATTAAGGATGACATCCAAGTTCTTAAAAATAGGGTATACATGATGAGTTTTTCCAGATTTGCATTTCCAATGTTGCCTTTCTGATTTTCCATATACAGTCTATGTCCCCGTCAGAATAAATTATTTTGTTTTATCCAGTATAATTTTGCCCACATCTGATTACCTACATATGCTATGTACAGTGCTCATGCATTCTTAGTTCATCTGTGTATGTAATTCTAGTGATCTCAGTTTAATCACGACTCCCATAAGTCAGTCTCCCATACTGCCAAAGGCTGAGTAAGAAGTTGCCATAAATTTGTATTTAGGACATCGTCTCTCCTTTTTAAATCTACTCGTTTTTGTGCAATAAAGTAATAATTGCACCTTGGTTAAGTAACTATTTTCACAGAGATTCTAAATCACATAAGATTTTTGATTAATATTACTGGTACATTGTAGGTATATATCATGATCACAGTCATCATAGGGAATTTATACCTGTACCTGATATATCTTTTTTAAAAAAATATTTTATTAATAATAAAAGACAAGACAGAAGAGAATCCCCCATACTTGCTACATTGCCTGCTGTAAAGAGATGCTTGGCTTGCTGACCAGAGGCCTGGCCAAATCTACAAAACAAAAGTTGGTTGATGTTCCTTGGTTGTTATCAATTTAGCCAGACCTCCGAAACAGCAGGTTGCTTAAGGGGCGGGGTGTAATGTTTGTCCCTGATTCCAAGCCCTCGCGCCGGTGCCCCTCGGGCAGGGCAGGGGCTCCGTGAGGGGCCCTTCTTGTTCTCCTCCATGGTCCTGGGGTCAGGACCCCAGAAGGCAGTCCATATTGCGTCCTGATTGGTGCCTGCTCTGCTCGGGCCATATATGGACTGCCTTCCGGGGTCCTGACCCCAGGACATTGGAGGAGAAGGAGAAGGGCCCCTCATGGGGCCCCCGCCCTGCCCAAGCGGCGCAGGCACCGGTCAGGACGCAGTATGTACCTCATATATCTTGATTCTTCTTTTTTTCCCATTCTCATACCCTTCCTTCAACTGTCTTCCCCTCCCTATTACAAAGGTTTTGTTTCCATTTTTCCTTCTTTTCTCATTTTTTTCTTTTCTCTTCCTTCCCCCTTCCTTGTTCTCTGTTCCCATTCCCACTTAAACATTTTCTTCCTGTTTCACAATATCTATTATACAATCTGGTCCTTATTTATACTTTCAGTTTCTAATACCAGAGAAACAATGCAGTATTTACACATGTGTGTCTGATTTATCTCACTTAAGAATATGGTCTCAAGGTGTGTCCATTTAGCAAGAAATATCTCAGGTTTGTCCTTCTTTATAGCGAAGTGATACTCCATTGTGAATAAAACAACAACAACAAATCTTTATCTGTTCACCAGTTGATGGGCATTTGGGCTCTTTCTAAGATTTAGCTGTTACAAACCATGCCACTATAAAATGAGTGTAGGATATAATGCTTTTAATTCTTTCAGGAAGATACTAAGGAGGGGAGTAGACTATTTGAATAGAACCTTTGGTCCTAATTTTTGGAAGAATCTTCATACTGATTTTCACAGCGGTTGCACCAGTCTATCCCGGCAGCAACAGTGGAGAAACATTCCTGTTTCCACACAGCCACACCAGCATTTATGATTGATTTCTAGATAATAGCCACTTTTTCTGGAGTGCAATGGAATTTCAGTGTCGTTTTCATTTGTATTTTTGGAATGACCAATAAATGTTGAACACTTTTTCATGTATTTATTTGCCATTTGTACTTTTTCATCTCAGAAGCGTGTATTAATCAAAAATGCCTATTTTGAAAATTTGGTGGGGGGGTCTGAGTTTTTTGAGTTCTTTATTGTTCTGAATGATAGTCCTCTGTCTGAAGAAAAGCTGGCAACAATTTTTGCCCACACTGTGTGTTGCCTCTTTGCTCTCTTGGTGGTTTCTCTTGCTGTAAAAAAGCTTTATAATGAGATGAAATCCCAGTTGTCAATTCTTTGCGATAGTTCCTGTGTGATCGAGGTTTTGATCATAAAGATTTTGCCTGCACCAATGTCTTTAATATTTTTACCTATTCTATCTTCTAGCAGATTTAGTGTTTCTGTTTTAATACTTAGATCTTTGATCCACTGTGATTTTAGGTTAGTGTATAATAAAATATATAGGTTGAGTTTTAATCTTTGGCATGTGGAAAGCCAATTTTTCCAGCACTGTTTATTAAAGAGGCTATCTTTTTTCCAGTAAAGGTGTTTGGCATTTTTGTCAAAGATAAGGGGATAAGTATGTCTGGCATTGCTACTACATCTTCTAATCTGTTCCATTGATTCTTTTTCTCTTGAATTGTTCCCTTTACAAGGATGGAGTAACTTTCTTTGTCTCTCTTAATCAATCTTAACTTGAAATCTATTTTGTTCACAAATAGGATAGCTATGCCTGATTTTTTCTGGGTTCCTATCTCAAGGAGTACTGCTGTCCAAGCATTGACTTTTAGTCTATGAATTTCTTTTTGAATTAAATGTGTTTCTTATTGCAGCATATTGTTGGCTCTTGCTTCTTGAGCCATTCTGTCAGTCTATTTCTTTTGATTGATGAATTGTGACCATTTACATTGAAGGTTATAACTGATATATACTGATTTACCTTGTAGTGTATTTTATCTTTTTTTGACTCCCTTTTTTGCACCCTGTTTAATTGTTTACCTTGTATGCTGGATTCATTCTGTTGGGGTTCATGGAATTGTAATCCTTGCTAGTCACTTTAAGAATGTCCTTTAGAGTATTTTGGATTTCTAGTTTGATGTTCATGAATTTCCTCAGGTTTTCTTTGTCATGGTAGTATCACATTTCTCCATTGCACTTTGATAGATAGTTTTGTGGGGAATATCCATCTAGGTTGGACATTTTTTCTTTCAAGGTTTAAAATACTTTACTCCAAACTTTCCTTGATTTGAGAGTTTCTGTTGAGAAGTCTGCTGTGATGCTGGTGGGCTTTTCTTTATAGGTGATTTGGCTGCTTTTTCTCCAGCAGCTTTTAATATTGCATTCTTGTGTTGAATTTCTGGGGGACCAAAGATCCAGCAGATCCCACCTTGGTAGGAAGGGATGCCAGGAAGATGGGACCAGCATAGTGGAAAATTCTGAAGCAGCAGTGAGAATATGAGCCAGAAATAGGTATGCCAATATTGTTCTTTGACACACAGACATGCAGAATAGAAGTGGGTAGGTGGGGCCATCATGTCATATCAAAGGGCTTGGGAGAACTTCAGAAACAGTAGACCAGTCTCAGGCCTCACATCAGGAAGCTAAGGTCAGCCCCATACCCATCACAAATCCAATTGCAAACTTGCCTAGAGTACTGAGTACATTTCTTTGTTTTGACTTGGACTAACCACAGAATTATACACACCAAAGGAATTTTACTACATTTATTTTTCTCTGTTTATTTGATTGATTTTCCTTTTTCTGTATGTTGGGGATTTTTTATTTTGTTTTAATTTGTCTTGTTTCATTTTTTTGTTGTTGTTTTTTATTGTATCATTTTGGTTTTTCTGCCTTTTTCTCTTTTTTTCTTTCACTTTATTTTGCAACTTAGATTTCTTATCATTCTCTTTGTTTTCTTCTACTTGTCTTGTTTCTCTTTTTCCTCAACTATCTCACTTGATTTTATCATACTTTCATGTGAATAAATGCTGCCTCTTTTCTTTCTGGTTCAGTTCAATATTCCATTGCTTTCTCTTTCATTCTCTCCTGTGTCTTGAAGTTTCTCAAAACTTGGATGATCATTCTTTGCCCTCCAGCCTTTATCCTATGATATTTGACCTCAATCATCTCTCTGACTTTTTTACTATCTCTCTTAACCACCACCACTACCACCACCACCTCAACCCTGCAACAAAGTAAAATCACGCCACTAAAGGAAAATTATTGCATACAGGTTCCCGGTATAGATTGGTTTTTGTTCAATAACTATTGAATTTGCTCCTATGATTAAGGATATCAGGTCAATAATTACCACAGTTTGTCAGTAACCAGACTGTGTTTGAGACTATCGTTATTGTTAGCTGTAATACGTTAGCCAGGATGTCTTACTTGTTATAATCAGTTTTTCACCTTTGTATGACAAAACTGTGATTGTACATATTCATAACAATCATCATAGTCCAGTACCAAAGGTTTGGGTGCTTAGCAAATAGATAACTACTTTTCAACCTAAATATATTGGGAAGGTAGGTTCTTGAGATAGACAAAGCAAGAACCACTCGCATCTAGAAGACATCCCTGGGAAGCAGACTTTTCCAAGGAAGCTTTGATACTAGGTATAAAGTTATCTACCATAAGATATCTACAAGCATCAACACAGAAAAAAAATAAAGAAAATAAGAAGTTATAAAATACAGAAGTAAAATGCATCCCCAGACCCCTGGTCCACTCAGGACAAGTACAAAGCACAATGAGATAGAGGAAATCAGAATCCAAACATTGAAACTTTCTGAAATGATAGGAACAGAAGTAAAGAAGCAAATGGAAGAGGGTATGGAAAAATAATTTCTAAGGTGCAAAAAGAAATGATAATCAAAATGAGAGACATTAAAGCAGACACAGTAAAAAATAGAGGAGTTCAGGAAAAGGATGTAAACCATGAATGTCCAACATAGATAAGTCATGGAATCCATGAAACAGATCCAAACAGAAATTCAGGAGATGAAAAACTTCATTGAAAGTATATGTAACAGACCAAATGAAGGTGAGGATAGAATATCAGATTTAGAACACAGGGTTGTGACTTACGTTGCTTTCTTGGAATCTTGGCTATTATATACCTTTCTGTAGATTTTCTTTTTGATCATGGCTAATTGGAGTTCTATATGCCTCACCTAGCAGTGTGTGTTAAATTCTTTTTCCATGATTAGGAAATTATTTGCCATGATGTGTGTGTATAGATTATTTTTTGTCATTTGAACTATCTCTTACTTTTCCACTGACTCCAATTAACTTATGTAATTCTTCTTTGCATCATCTAGCAGTTTCTGGGTTGATATTCCATGATATATTGCTTTTTTAAAGAAATCTTTCTTTTCATGATCACTAAATGCAATCCTGTCAATTGTATCCCCAAACATTGAGTACGGTAATCCAAGTACTGTAATCCTTTCTCTAGTCTTCCTCACAATCCAAGAAATTATATTTATAATTCCACTGAGACGTTATTGGAATCCCAACAAGTTAATTCCAATCTACCTCCTCCAATGCAACCCATGGCAAGAGTAAAGACTCTGAGACATATTCAAGGTTAAGAGCAGCCAAGGGGTCCTGAGTCCAATCCTCCTGAGGACATGTGGACAAAGGCCTTGATCCTAGGCCTCTCCCAGAATTTATTAAAATGAAGCAAGGGGATGACTTGAGGATGAGTGACAGTGAGCATGGTGGGAACTACATAACTTGAGCTGGCTAGCAAGGTAGTGAGAAAGGTATCTCTGCAAAATGAAGATAAAGATATGCAGGGAGATCAATTTGTACAACCTAATCAAGATAGCAACTGAATTGTTTTAGAAGGCTGCTGCTTCAGTTTCTGATATGCAAACTTTATGCCCTGGGACTCACACCTCTTTCTGGAAGCTCATACCCAGTTGACATTCCTGGAGCTCACTGGCTCTGCCACCCCACTGTGCTTTATATATTTTACAGAGATCACTATGTGTGAGGACACAGGACACTGTCTGATGGCTTTAGAGATTACATACCAGTACCTTGGCTAGCCTTATTTGCAATGCTTAGGGTCATTTGAAGACAGAAGGAAATATCATAGCCAGCTCTGTATATACCAACATAAGGAAATAAGTCTTGATATAATCAAAGTTGCAGCAATTGTTCTGCGTTCAAGGGGACCCACTCAAGTTGTCTCCCACACTGTCTTCTATATCTGAGGTTCTGTCCTCACATATACTCACTCCACTGCATATACTTTCAATGGAATTTTAACTCCTCCAAGATACTTGTTTGAATCTGTTTTATGGATTTCATTTCTTTCCTTTGTTGGGCATTCATGGTTTCTACCATTTTCCTAAGCACCTCTATTTTTATTATGTGTATGTGTTCTAGAGTCACTAAGCATGTATTTCATCATGGCTACAAATCCTGTAGTTATCTGAGAAAGTACTTCTCATTTTTTTTTCTACAGTCTCAATCATTTGGTTTGTGACTTCTGCTGTAAACACTTCAAAGAGTCCAAGTGGGTGGCTTTTGGATTATTCTACCTCATTGCCACCAAGTTTATTATTGCTAAGTCAAATTTCTGGGATTGCATCTTATTTACATGTCTTCCCATTTTCTATTTTTTAAAGTTTAATTCTTGGGTTGATGCTTATAAATTGCCTATGGTGAGTGGCTTTATTTCTAATATTCAGAATTGTGCAAAATGACTAATTCTCAGAAGTGTCTTCCAGGTGTAGCTAGTTTTTGGGATTTGAGTCTATTGCAAGATCTACATCTTCAATTTATTGGTGATGAGAAATTGCTGCCTAATTGGACCAGTCCATTTCTTTGGCACTGGCCAATTTTTATGAGCCTTAGTCAGTCTCAGTCTTGGGATACCAAGAAGAGCAATGATTAGAATAATTATGTCACTTTGGGTAGCATTGTAACAATCAGCAATAACAATGACATCAGACACAACCTAGAAAATGACAAACTGAGGTAACTATCAATTTGCCTCCTTTAGCCATATCAACTAGATTTGCAGTTATGTAACAAGATCTGAAATGAACCGGAAAATTGTATGCAGTTAATAAGCCCTCAATATGGTAATTTTAGACTCAGCAGAGAAAACTTAAAAGGGGATAGGGGAAAAATAGAGAAATAGAAAAAGAGATTAGAAGAAAAGCTGGAGAACAAAGAAAAGTCACTCACACAAAATTTGGGAAACTGTTGAAGAAGACAGGCAGTAAAGGGGGAAAGAAGAAATAAAAAGAAGAACAGAACAAACCACAACAACAAAAAAACCAGAAAGCATATTCACTGTCACAACAACAAGAACAAACAATAAAGAAAAAAACTAGAAATAAAGAATGAAAACAAAGGAAAAGAAGAAAAAACAATGTCCATTTCAAGATTTGTCTGTGTTATGGGCTCAAAACCAGCATAGGAAACCAAGCAGCCAATTGTGAATTTAGAAGAGTCTTTATTTAGCCAAGCCCGGCAGCCAAACTGCCTGCTCCATATAGGGAGATGGCAGAACAGCCCAGACCCCTTACAGCAGGCAGAATTTAAAGCAAAAAACCACATCCTGATTAGCACAGTCACCTGTTACTCTTGGCTAAATCTAGAACAAGGAGTTCAATCTGTAACTGACTGTGAACAATACAAAGAAATTGGCTTAGCAAATACATTGTTTTTAACATATGTATGTTCTTTTAGGGGCAAACTGACCTCATTTTTCTTCTTCTTAATCACTTTCCCCACCCTGGGGTGATCTGGAGGTTAGCTTTATAGTATTTTCTTATGTGAATTATCACATTCCCCACTGGTTTTTTTTTGGGGGGGAGGGATCAAGTAATTCTTTCCTCATCTTTGCTATCTTCATCTTGTAGGGGAAAGTACAGAGCTCTGGGAACCAGCATCTTTACAGATTGGATTTGCTTCTGGATATAATTTAAGATACAATTTATAACACACAGGTCTATTGTACTGGCTAGGAGCAGTAACATTAGTGATCTGGCTAAGGCTGACAGCAATGTAGTTAGCCAGGGGGACATGGTGAATAAGCCCTCATACCAGCTTTGTCTCTGTTTTCACTGTTTTTTCTATCTTGTAACCTTTTCCTGAGTTGGCTTAAGCTTTTCCTAATCACTCCTGAGTGACTGGTTTAAAAACAGCAAATTTTCCCCAAGGCTAAACATAATCCTCCTTGTTTAAGGAAGAGTAAATCCAAACCTCTTTTATTTTGTAATAACATCTCTGCTAGTGATCCCAGGGGTTTTTTAACTTGTTGACTGACTTTTCCAAGGTTTCCAGGTCTTGATCTATCTGTTGACTAAAGTCTTTATAACTTTTGTCTACTAGAATAAGGGCGGATGTACCTAGCACTATGAAACCTGCTAGCCTGATTCACAAAAGTGCTGGTATAAGGATGGGGGCTCTTTTGACTCTTACTGAGCTAGCCAGTTCCATGTGTAGTCTTCCTCCCTCTCCCAACTAGTAATATACCTAGGGAAAAATATGACTCAATATACATAGTTCAGGGGGACCAGATACAGCATGATGATAAAACAAAAAGGAGTAATGCCACCAATACAAGTAAATCAAGCCCCAGGTGGGGCCCCCAGGTATAACCCTGGGGAATATGACCCATTTACAATTTGTATTACCTCTGCACAGGCATTTGTATAGGGAGAAGCTTCTACATTGTAGGTTTTAGTTTTAATACAGGTACTTTGTCCTTGAAGATTACCAAGGGTTAGGATGCGCTTTTGTCAAACTATCAGGGACCCAGCCTAGATCCCCAATCTTCCAAACGAGTGTACGGCAAGGACTTAAATAAATGAAACAGATGGTATGATTTTAGGACTCCAGGAGGATCAAAGCCCCTGCAGAGTCATTGACTCTGCAGCTATCATGAGGGCTAAGACAAAGAGTTTCTCTGGATCACTTGTATATATTTTCAAATAGACCAAGAGAGGGGATACTGAAGGAGGTGCTGAGGGTGGTGCCTGAACTGAGCAGGACTTGGGAGTCACTTTAAGGACAGCTCTAAATAGGAAGGAATGCCAGAAATGGAGAACTATTTTATCTCCAAAATGGCCTTTGTGATGGGACTGTGATGCCCTACAGAGTAAGATGCCTGCAGGGCAGTCTCTATTAAATAATTAATTATGGAGCCAATATGTCCTCAGCTGTGACCTTCTTTACCTTGCCTTTTGAGGTATCTCTGACCTCATTGGCCACTACAGGCTTCGGTCAGGACCAGTGATTCATAGAATTTCCTTACTATGAATCAGCTCCCATCGCCAGGCAAGGGACCTAGGCCTAGGACAGGCTCACAGATAAATAAAATGCCAATTAGTAAATTTTAAATCCTACTCAGAACTGCTTCATAGTGGTCTTCAACAGTCCACACCAACAGGATTAGCTGTCTGTAACCAGGGAGGTATTTTTTATCTGGGTTGGACTGTTACCCACAGATATGTTGACCCCTATCCCTACATAACAGGGAGGTTCTAGGTCCAAACATAACCAGCAATCTCTCATCATGTTTGTATTTGTCCTATTAAGGTAATTAAACAAAAAATCTACGGGTTTTAGGAGGGGGAAGGAAGATACAGCACGAGTAAAAGTGACTGTGTTCGAAGAAATCACCCTTGGTGGTTTTGTAGGATTCAGGGTGGTTTTAGGGGGAGATGCAGGTAGTGCAACCTCTTGAAGGGCACAATAGGATGACTCATTGATGGCTGCTGTTTACCCAATCTATTTTGAATTGTTAGCAGTGTTCCAGGGTCATAACCAGAGACATACAATCTTATTCCCCATGTTTTCCCTCCAGCCCAGCTAGCATGAGTGGGCTGAAGCAGCTCAATAGTCAGTGGATTGCAGGACCCAATTTTGCAGTTGTCTCACTGTCAGGGTTTTTAAGAAGGTGTCTGTGTGTTTCCAAGGGGCTATTGATTTGCAACCCCAAGAGTAACAACAGAAGTCATTATGATTACCACAGTTTGGGTTTTGGGTATCTGTGGAACAAGTATAGAACTGAACATCCCATAAACCTCGTTCTAAGTCATTAGAGCCACAGGCATATCTCTTATGTCCCCTTGGTCTGAACTGTTCATGGTTTCTGGCAGAATTATTCCATTGGGGTCGCTGAAGATCACAAAGGTCAAATCACAGCTCAGGACTTCTAGTGCTCTCATTTGTTGCCACTCTGCATCCATCAAGGGTAGTAGTCACCCATCAAGTGTGAACAAAGGGAGCATGGTGAGCAGCAGAAGCAGTACAGGCACTAAAACAAAGAAAATAAGTCAAACAGAAAATACGGGTTTGCATTGGAGTTTGACCTTTAGTGGGTCGTCGGTGGTCTGAAGTGTTTATGTTGTTTCTGGAATGCCCTCAGCCAGCTTGATATGGGAGTGATAGATCCAGTGACTTTTTCCAGTGACCTTCACTGCCATGGTGGTACTCAGCACCACAGTGAAGGATCCATCCCAACGTGCACCCAAGGAAGTGGAGTCTCTCTTTTTTATCCAAACTTGAGATCCAAGTAGGGCCACCGGAGGATCATCAAGTCTCTCATGGGCTGCCTGGTGAATTTGGAAGAGGCAGTGAGTCACCTGGAGGGAGGGTTGGAGAGCCTGTAGGGACATAACAAGTTCTCCATTAGTGAAGGTAGCCAACTTTTCACCATGTATCTTAGGGACCAGTGGGGGAGGCCTGCTGTGCATGGCCTTGAAAGGAATAATACTTTGTATATAGGGAGTACAGCAAATGTGCAAAAGGGCAAAAGGAAGGAGACTCACCCAGTTTTCACCCATCTCTAAAGCCATTTTGGAAATGGTTTCCTTAATTGTTCGGTTCATCTTTTCCATTTGGCCTGAACTTTGAGGCCGGTAGGCACAATGTTATTTCCAGTTGATTTCTAAAGCCTTTGCCAAATTTTGGGTAATCTGGGCTATAAAAGCTGGACCATTGTTGGACCCCATGATTATGGGCAGGCCAAATCGAGTCACTATCTCATATAGGAGGTTTTTTTGTTACTAGAACAACAGACCTAGTCTGTGTGGCAAAAGCTTCAGTTTATCCAGTAAAGGTGTCTATATCCTCCTTTTCCTAGTCTCATTTCAGTAAAGGCAATTTCCCAGTGGTCTCCTAAGAAGTTCCCCTACTGACGGGTTGGTTCATCCAATGAGAGTTGCTTGGGGTGTACCAAAATACACTGTGGACATCCGTGGCTTGTCTCCTTGGCTAACTGAGTTAGCCTAGGGATAAAGTAATGGTCTCAGAACAGTTCAATCAATTTTGTTTCACTCAGGTGTGTGGCCCTATATGTTTCCTGAATCAGTTCTCATCCCAATACCTCAGGGACAAGAATTCACCCATCAGGGAGGTTGTGCCCTCCCTCTGACATGAGGGTTGTTTGTAAAGCTCTCACCAATTTCAAGTCTGAGTCTGTGTACTTGGGTTAGGCCAAAATTGGTGCAGGGAGTACAGGGAGAATCTTGATAGGCCCCACTGGTGTTAGGGTGGCCTGCCAGGTGGGCTTATTGGCCAAGGCATTTCCCTGGGATATGGGGGAGTCATCCTTTTGGTGTCCTTTGCAGTGTATGATAGCCACCTTTTGGGGTAGCCACATTGAAGCTAAGAGATCTAGGATCTCTGGAGCATTTTTTGTTTTCTTTCCCCCTGTAGTAAGAAGTTCTTTTTCTTTGTAGATGGCCCCATGGATGTGTACAATGGCAAAGGCATATTGACTCTCAGTGTACACATTCATAATATTATCTTTTCCCCATCTTAGGGCCTGGGTGATGGCCACTATTTCTGCCTTTCATGCTGAGACTCCCAATCTCAAACCTTGGTCCCAAGCTGTGGTCACAGTGGCTTCAGCCACCCTGGTACCTTCATGGAGATAGCTGCTTCCATTGGTAAAGAGAGTGGTCTCCAGATTGGTGATTGGAACATCTGTCAGGTCCACTCTTAAGCCAGAAGTGGCATCTACAACATCTAGGCAATCATGGAAGGGAAGCTCTGTGTTGTCATCTGGTAAGAGGGTGGCAGGATTTAATGCTTTGGTGGTCAGGAACTCAGTCTGGCCTGGGTCCAGTAAGAGTGCCTGGTACTGGATGATTCTGGCATTTGAGAGCCATCAGTCAGGGGAACTCTTTAATAGGGCCTCTACTGCATGGGGAGCCACAAACTGAAGTTTTTGTCTAAATGTCAGTTTTGTAGCCTCCTTAACCAATGGGGCAGTAGCAGCTATGGCTCTCAGGCAGTTCGGCCAAACAGCAGCAGTGGGATCTAACTGCTTTGACAGATAGGCCGTGGGTTTCTTCCAGGGACCCAGGTATTGAGTCATGACCCCTTTGGCAATACCTCAGCTCTTGGCCACATGAAGTTGGAAAGGCTTGGTTAGGTCTGACAAAGCCAAAGCAGGAGCTGTAGTAAGGGCCAATTTTAATTTTTGAAAAGCTTGTTCTTCTATTTCAGTCCATATTAGCCCTTCTGTTAGGTTCCCTCCCATGGGGGCATAGAGTGGCTGGACTAGTTCAGCAAATCCAAGAATCCACAGCTGGCAGTAGCAAGGGCTCCTAGGAACTCTCTGACCTGGTGCTTTGTCCTTGGATAGGAATCTTTAAGATGGCCTCAATCCTTTTATGTGACAGGGTCCATTTTCTGACCTCTAGCACATACCCAAGGTAAGTGACATGGGGGTGCAGAGCTGAGCCTTTTTAACTGGGACTCGGTAACCCAATTTGTCTAATTCTTTCAATAAATCTTTAGTGGCCTGGGTACAGGCTTCCAAGGTCTCGGCTGCCAGCAGCACACCATCGACATACTGCAGGACTCTGATGGATGGGTGTTCCATACAGAACCCCTGTAAGTCCTTGCTCAGTACCTCATCAAACAGGGTGGGGAATTTTTGAACCCCTGGGGGAGGCATGTCCAGGTCAATTGTTCTGTTTCCCCTGTCCTGGGATCTGTCCATTCAAAAGCAAACGAAGGTTGACTTACCAAAGCCAGAGGCAAGGAGAAGAAGGTGTCCTTGAGGTAGAGGACAGAATAGAAGATACAGACCGGTGGGAGGAGGCTGAGAAGAGTGCAGGGGTTGGGGACAGCAGGATGGATAATCATCACTCTTTTATTTACTTCTAGCAGATCTTGAACTGTCTGGTAATCTGTACTTTCTGGCTTCTGGACAGGCAACAAGGGGGTATTCCAAGAAGATTTTCAGGGAACCAGAATTTTAGCCCCCTTTAACCTCTGAATATGCTTTGGGATACCCTCTTGTGCTTGGAGGCTAAAGGGGTATTGGTGGACTTGAACTGGAGCAGCCTGGGGGCTGAGAGTCACCACTATAGCAGGCTGATTAACTGCAAACCCCAGGGATCTCCTTTTTCCAGGCCTCTAATAACTGACTTGAAGGTTCCTAAGCTTCAGATTTGGAGTCTGCAAATAATATATATTCTTCCATGAGGGGACAGGTGAACAGAATAGCAGAAGCCTCAAGGTGTCGTCTTGTGAATGTAACCTGAGTGGCGTCCCCTTCAAAAGAGATTTGGGCTTGTCATTTATGAAGCAGATCATGTCCAATCAAGAGGTATGGACATTCTGGCATTACCAAGAAGGAGTGAGTCATTGACCCCTTTCCCAAGTTCACAATTCTGGCCCGCATCCAGGGGTAAGCCTTTGTTTTTCCTGTGGCCCCTTGAATATCAGTTTTTTTTTTTTTTTAGATGACAAGAGTCCCACAGGTTGTTGTAGGCCGGAAAACATGGCACCGGTATCTACCAGGAAATGAACTAGTTGACCCCCCACTTCAAGAGTTATCCCGGGCTCTCAAGGGCCTTTATAGCCCTGACCCCCTTGGTCTTTTGTCTCTTGGGTCAGGACTTTGGCAGCAGGCTTGTTCTTTCATTTGGGACATTCATTTTACCAATGGCCCTCTTCCTTACTATAGGCACATTGGTTTTTACCTAGGGTAGCTCTCTTAGGTTTTGTCTGAGAGGTCTGGGGCCTTTGGTTAGGTTTTCTATCTTTTTCTCCTAATGTGATAAGGACCTTGGTCATGGGTTTATTCAGGTCTCCAGGGTCTTCTCAATTGTTATAAACTTTTTGGGCAATCTCCATCAATTCTGACAATGTCTTTCCTTCAAATCCCTCCAGCTTCTGAAGTTTTTTTCTAATATCTGGGGCAAACTGGGAAACAAATGCAATATTTAAGGTGCATCTGTTTTCAGGTGCCTCCAGGTCAATAGGAGTATAAATGAGATAGGCCTCTAGGAGGCACTCCTGGAAAGCTGATGGAGCTTCATCAGGAGCCTGAATTACCTCAGTTACCTTAGATAAATTTGTAGGCTTTTGGGAGGGTGCCTTTAAAGTGCCCAAGAGAGTCTGGCAATACCGTTCGAGAGCCTCCTTACCTCTATCCTCATTGGGGTCCCACGCGGGGTGAACAGAGGAAAAAACCAAATCAAGTCGGGCAGGGTCAGTGCTCAGATGACTGTCAGGCCCCAGGGTGAGCTTTTGACCCAGACTCCAGATGCGCTCACGCTCCTCAGAAGTGAAAAGTGTCTGGAGAAGTTGTTGGCAGTCATCCCAGATGGGCTGATGTGTGTAGAAAATAAACTCAAGGGAAATTAACCCTTGAGGGTTTTAGGAAAAAGAGGGGTTCTGCAGCTTCCAGTTATACAAATCACTGGTTGAGAAAGTAATGTAGATCATGAAGGGGCCTGGGCTCCCTTCGGCTTGAGGGGTTTCTCTCAGGGGTAAGAGGAGAGCCTGGGTGGTAGCCCCAGAGGAGGAATCAGGGGATACAGGGTCTCAGGGTGAGGGATGGGCAAAGGGGTGTCCACTCTGAGTATGTGGCGGACTCATGGGTGAGGTAAAGTCAGGGTCGGTGGGGTAAAGACGGTAGGGAGGAGGTCGAGGGAGGTGTGGGTATAAAGTAGGTGAGAAATCAGAAGGTTGGGTTAGGATGGGAGAGGTCTCAGGAGTAGGGTGACTCTTGAGTTCTGGGGGTCACAAGACAGCAATAACCTGTGAGCAGGGCCGGTGCTGGGGTTGGCAAAATTTGACCCATTTCAGGGGGTCCAAGACCAAATCAATCCATGTTTGAATGTATAAGATTTGGTCAGGATGTCCAGGCGTCCCAAAAAATGAACTGGCAGACCTGTTGAAGCAAAGACAGGTTAAAAGAGCCTTCTGGGGGCCAGTTAAATTTTAGGTTATTAGTAAGTGTGTATAGCACCTAAAGTTTATATCTCTTGTGGGAGGTTGATACATGTACATAGCACATCTTAAGTACTTTTTTATTTCTCTTTTCCTTCCCCATTCCAATCATCCCTTTAGCAGCTGTTAGATGTTTATGGAATGACTGAGCTGAAGAAAAAATGAGCAGAAGGATAAATAACAGTTATCTAAGTGAAGACCTAGAAGGAATGGTTTTCCAAGATACAGGGACACAATAAACAAAACTGTGGAGTTAAGAAACAATGTGTTGTACATTTCAATCATAGAGAGAAAGACAGAAAACAATAAAACCAGTTACATAAAGTATTTGTAGCAAATAAATTTCAACGAAGATATGGATAGTCCTGTATGCTTCTTGCAAATTTTCTATTAATATGAAATCATTCAACAATAAAATAAAGTGAAATGAATAATATAAATGGATCTAAATACCAGAAAATGAAGAAAGACTCCTAGACATGTGATGCTATAAGTTAGCTACCTGATATAGGCATTTTAAAAATTATGCTTTTTAAGGTCTTTATCAAAAGTTCATTTATAGTGCTTATTTTCTTATATTTATTAAACTTTAGACTTTCATATTTTTCAAAATGTATTTCACATGAATGCTAACATTCAAGGTATATAGTAAAGGATTTGTGATTAATTATTGTATAGGAAACTCTACAGCAGTACAAAACCAGACAGTGTATCTATCCTATACCTTAGTTACCTAATTTGCTCCTATAAGTTTTGGGGATTGAACCCAGGGACCTGGGAATGCTAGATAAGACCTCTGCCTTTGAGCTGCATTTCCAGCCCATTCCCAAACCTCTTAAGTATATTATGCAAGTGTTCTCAACTCTTCCAACAAAATAAAAATTCTAATTAAATAATTGCTTTAGTACATACTAAAGTCTGAACAAAGAGATACATTCTCCAAAATCCAAGGTTTCTTATAGAAATAGATTTTTACTGTGATGCATCAAGCTCAGAAAGAGCAATTTAAAAAGGTGTACCCGAATGAGCAGATTTGATAAGGACACAAACAGGTTTTGTTTTCACTTACCAATGCCAATGTAAAGGATCTATGAAAAAAACATTGTACATCTCAATGCAGAGCCAGAAGTGTGTATCTAACATCAGAAAACCAGAACTATAAGTCAACTGGTCTATTTCTTAAACTTCTGATACAACCAGAAATTGAAATGATATGCTCATGCTATAAGTAACACAACACATTGTAACCAGAATTTACTGATTAATAATTATGTTCATTTCATTTCCTTAGAACTTTGGATTGTATAAATCAGACCTGTTCAGCTTTTGTAATAAAGTGCTGTTTTTCTAGAAAAGTAGACTGAAAATAATTCATCAAACTGGGACTGTGGTATTGTTTTGTCATTTAACATGCTGTGCGCTTCCTAGAAATGGTATTTTACTTGGTGGCAAGTGAAAGATATGTTAAAAATTCCAAGACAATGATAGTGTTCTTTTCTCTTTTTAAGTAAAATGCTTCTGAAGAAGTTATTATCCATAGAGAAAATTTTCAAGTCTTTATCTTTGCATACCTATATACAGTAGTTCATTTGTATACTATATTTGTAAATAGACTTGAAAAAATTTTGCAGATTTTTGGTATTACTGGGATATGTGAAAATTTGACATCATTTTTTACTAAGATGTTCTTATAGTTTGTGATATCAAGATTAATCTTTTATCTATCAACAGTCTGTTATCTATATTTCTAATTTATTTTTTTCAGAAAAAAGTGAAAATTGGTGCAAGGTGTATCCAGTGAGCTATTAAAATATCTATTTTGATTTTAGTACATTTGATTTTGGTTACTGAATTTACTTCTTACAAAGTGCAATAATTCATTTTTGGTTATATCAAAGTGCTGAATTGTAGAGGGAAATACTAAAATTACCTTGTGAAGGCAATCGTAAAAAAAATGCATTCTGCTTGTTCATTTAAAAAAGAAACTGTTCCTAAAGTAGGACAGGAATACTTCTCTTTCTTTTATAAGCTCAACAAACTTTTCATATGGGGTCATCAGTCAATTACCTGTAAGACAGGTAAAGCACGTCTTCTACAATTTACTTATCTAGTAATTCTATTTGAACAGGGTTTATCTCATAGTTACCTGTGATGAAACAGTGCCATAAATATTTCTGTATAGAAAGATGACTTAAATACTGCCCTAGATGTCACAAAAGTCAATAACAGTGTTGCTGTGACAGGAAGAATATGTTATGCTATTTCATTGATTTTATAAATTTGATGCATTTGGTATCTTCAAAAATAGTGTAAGAAACAATACAACTTTTGAACAATGCAGCAGACATACAAGCTTTACATATAGAGAGAAGTTCACCGTATACATTTTCATATAGTTGATATTCTTGAAAATACTGCAGAACCATACTCAATGTATTATTTCAAAAAAAGGTTTTATTTGATTATAGGAAAAGTGTTTAGACATGTTTGCAAGTATGACAGCTATGGTATACCCTTTGATTCTCAATGCCTTACAAATGTGTATGTGAGTAGAAAATGTAGCCTTCACATTTAAATATTTAAAAGATAGTTTTATTTAGTTGTTTTGTCTAAAGAAATATCATATATGTATATATATTCTTGTGTAATGGCACTATTATTGCTTTTTTTAAAATTGGGGAAATTTACTTTGAATTCAACTATTACTAATAACTTCAAGCTTTTTTCCAATAATTAAATCAAATATTTGCATTAAGTAATAAACTTATTGAAGTTTAGTACTTAAGATCTATGTACTAATTCAGCATGTGTTCTTTTACTATGTGACTTTCTTTGACCATCATTGTGAAATCAATAACTTGGTGTGCATGAACATTTTGGGGCTTTTTGTTGTTTGTTTTTGTTTGTTTGTTTTATCACTATGAAGTATTAGATTCATAATGTATGTTTATTTCCTTTCTTATGTTTTTGGAATTTTATTCTGGTTTTTATTATATCATTAATAAATAACATTTCAACACTATACCATACATTTTAAAGGTTCATAATAATTCATTTTTTTAATCAGAGCCCAGAGACTAGGATAGGGGGCTATACTTTCTAAGTAGATTGAGTTTAGCAGGCATCACCTACACTTTTCCAAAGTGGTTATCCCTGTCTACGCTCTTCACAGACACTTGTGAGAGTTCCAGATGCTTCACAACCACACTTACAGTTGTTTTTTATTTTTAAAAATATGTATTTTAGCATTGTATCCACTAAAGTTTCCCTCTGAATTTTGAATTTGTATAAAATATCCCACTGCAACCTGTGGCATTAAGATTCCTGAGCAGATGTCAAGGGTACAAATGACATAAACTTTTGCATCAGAGGAAGAATGAATCCAGTGGCATGAGTCTTTCTATAGAAGTCTGTAAAGGAGAGTAAGTCCCTAAATAACTCAGTGAAGGGATTAACTGATCCCTCTGTCTCTTTCTAGCTCACTGGGAATGGCAGTATTCTGGCAAGCTCATATTATTTTGTACTGCACTTTAAATCTGTACCTCGCAAATTAATATTAACTCTGTAATCCCTACCTCAGAGTATTTTCTTCAGAGACACTGACAAAAGCTACTCTTGTTTAATTGATTCATAGAAGTAAATACCAGAAGACATATTTATAATAGGCAAATTTGCTCCACTGGGGAGGAACAATATCCTATCCTGGAAATATAAACTTGGACTGATG
This sequence comes from Dasyprocta punctata, assembly GCA_004363535.1. Classification (NCBI taxonomy): domain Eukaryota; kingdom Metazoa; phylum Chordata; class Mammalia; order Rodentia; family Dasyproctidae; genus Dasyprocta; species Dasyprocta punctata. The sequence continues at coordinate 35,861 of RJWM01013775.1, forward strand.
ACATATTAATATAACTATCCAATTTTTAATGCTTCAGGAAATTATTGTATTTCCAGTTATCTTTAATCTGTCTTGTGACCTAATACTATATATTATACATGCTATATAATCAATAATATACTTTAGAAAGATTGAGTATAGCTTCAGTATCCCATAAACCATTTTTAGGACTCTCCTGACATTATTTTATAGTTCTTTTTCAGTTTAAGAGCTCTTAAAAAACCTGTAAAGTTTTCACTATATAACATTGCATGATTTATTTATTTACCTAAATATTTAGCTCAACTTACAGAATGCCTTATCCATTGCTATGATATTCTGCAAAGAATTGTTTAAAACCATTTATTTCATAGTAAAGGAACTGAAGCAATGGGCTTAGATATAAGAAGCTACCTGGTTTTGCAGTTCACTTCATCACCCAAAAGTTTCTGGACTAGGAGACAGATGAATTGGCTATTGGAGATAGCAATAGAAGGCAATTACACGTTTTTTTTTTCTCCACTGTATGCAGAATAAATGGTCGAAGAATCAAGGAATGGAAGTCAGTGAAACTTCTCACTATTGTGTCAAATTAACTGTTCAAACATTTTGCTACTCATCTCAACTCTACTAATTTTTAGTCAAAGCTTTCAGCGTTGACTCCGAAATGGATTCACTGACATTGAAACTGAGACTCTCTCATGGCCATTTGTCATGTTTCATGCTATTGAAGAAACAAATAGGCCAATTATTTAAATGGCTGAGGTGATTGAAATCAATTACCAAGCTCTATTTAAGTTTTTGCAGGACTTCATGCCCTATTTTTTGTTTTCTTTATACTAATTTTAATCCATATCCTTACTCTGTAATGCACTGCCAACAAGAGCACAATAATAGGTTTGTTTGTTTTTAAGTCCTGTGAATAAATGTAGTGAATCAGTGAGTCATCTCAACTGACAGAAAAAGGAGATATGTGTATGCATGTACTCATATTGTGTATACTAAGCCAAGTATGTAGACATGTGTTTGAATAGTTCTGTATTTGTATCATGTTAAACCTAAATGCATACTGTTTCCCAACGTGAATGCATTGACACGTAGTTCACTGAAGATTTACAACTTCGCATATTTATAATCATTCCTTCCACTCGCGTCACCCACCATTCACATACTTCATTGCTCAATTGTAGTAGACATAAATGTTGCCTCAGAAATGTTAACTTGTATGCCTCTTGGAACCTATTTTGTTAGCTAGGGTATACAACTCACTTACTCAGCCTCCTCCTTTGTTTTCCTCCACAATGGTTACTTTTCCAGTTCTACATGATAAAACACAAGGGGATCTTTTTTGGATATTCACCATGATAACATGCAAGAATTCCTGAAAATAATGATCATATAAATGTGAATCAATCACTGTGGTCCCCAGGACTGTTTATTCTTTCTACAGTCATTCTCTTGAAATAAGTAACATTTTGATCTAAGTTTTCCTACTAATAGTGCCAGTGTCTTCTCCTTCAAGTAACACTTGTAATTCTCTAAGTATATTTTTCTCTGGATCTCAGCATGGTGGTTTATGCTACCACTCATATTCAAGATTGATTTTCCAGTTTATTCAACTTTTTAATATTTTAAAACAAGAATATTGATTTCTAAACTTGTGATGTCAGAGATGAAACTTGAATTGTATATTTTTTTGATAAAAGTCACTTGAAGAAATCATTATTTCCTTACAATATACTACTGAAAGATTAAAGAAACTAAGTATTCGCTGCTATGATATAGAAGCCTTCATACACCATGAAAAATCTGACTATAGTGACTTTTTTATTGGTCATTCAAAGTTTATTGGTTTGATTAGTGACCATTCTAGGACCATTCCATATTTTAAAATAGTATATTGCATTTTCTGAAATGCCAAGTGAGTAGAATTTAAGAGTAACCACAGCCACAAAAATGATAACTATTTGAGGAAATGCACATTACTCAATTTAATAATTCCACTATATATATATTTCAAAACATATTGTACACTATACAAAATATAAAATTCTTCATTTTAGAAAATAAAATTTAAAAATGAAGTTGGAAATACAACTGAATAATAGAGCACATGCTAAACACATACAAAGCCCTGGATTAGATTTCTGGCACTATAAGAATTAATAATAATAAGAAGAAGACATGTTGCTCTTCCCAGGAAAGAGTGAATTTGAATTTTACATTTTCATGGCTATTTCCACTGCAGGTCTTATGACGTTTTCATAACTGATTCAGGTCTAGTATCTTTATTTTGTTAGAAGAGTATGTAATGCATTCAGTTATTGTGCTTTTTCTGGAGCTTCCTTGTGGCTGTCCCTTGGAAACAGAGGTGGTAAACAGATCTTCCCACCTTTATGATCGCACCTCTTCAAAGATAGTGAATTTTTACTTTTTCTGGCAACAGTTTCACTGCAAGTGACAGGCTTCTTCCTCCCTCTGCATTGTTTGTGTCATTTCAAATTCTTAGGAAATGTTGCTTCTAAAGAATGGCCTATGACTAGTTAATTCATCTTCTTTATATAGAAACTGCTTCAAAAGGGCAGAGATGCACTGTGCCTGATATTCTAGGACATCTCTTAATTTGGATTGATTCAAAAAGTGGTTAGTAAGTGCACTTACGTCTTTTGTTTTGTTTCAGATTCTGACAATCAAAACACAGGCCACACCAGGTAAGTTTTAAGATCACACCAGTAGGTTCAGCATGCAACCTAGACATTGGAGCTTGACAACTCTGGACAGCACCGGAAACATCTGCGTAGTGCCTCTCACAGTTTACTGGAAAGCATATTTTTTTAATTACTTTACTAAATTGCCTACAAAAATAAACTGATTTCACAAACTATCCAAACTATCTTGGACTTTGTCTGTTACAATTAGATATAGAATTCTGTTAGAAATTTAATGTTGGAGACTTGCTTTTTCTTCATTGAGTTTTAGTGTGCCTAAGAAAAATTAATAAGTTAAAAGATGTAACAATAGGTACTAACTTTTTATTAAAAAATGTTTAGTATGTCAAACACACACCCAAATGACTAGTAGGATGGAAGAAAGAACTGGAAAGTAGAAAACAGCAGCAAGTAAGTGTACTCCTTATATTCCATGAATTCACATTAATTCACACTAAATGAACCACATTCTCTCAAACTGAAATTTATGCATCGTTCACAGGTTCTCAATTTCTTGCAGCTCATTTGAAATGTACTTCATATGAGTATAATGATAAGTGAATATGATTATGCCTTCAGAATATTTTCCTATGAAATTTCATCTGAAGGTCAGACAGTAAACTTGAAACACTGACCTTCCTATTTCTACTTATTATCTACTCTGATATCGCTCTTCTCTAGTATGTGCTTGTGAGTTATGACCACAGAAATTTCAAAGTACGGAATCTACATGGTAATTCCTGATCACAGCTCTGTGTTCCAAATCTATACTTTTATTTCCTACTATGGCATCTCTAATACAATTTATAATCTCGAAACATTTGCCCCTTTGTGTGGTTAAAAAGATCAAGAGAAATTTTGCTGTTTTTGAAACATTGCAGGTTTTCAAATTTATTATCCTAGATTTAAATTTGTAGGCAGTTTTTCTAAACTCAATAATAAGAAAAATAAAGTGAATTAGTGCAGAAATATTTATTTTAAATAATGTGTATAAATAGCGTTACAAAGTGAAATACATTAAAAAAGTAAAAAATATAATTAAAGATGAAAAGTGCAGAACATATGGTATAAATTTCCTAAACACTACCAGTTGCCATCTTCTAAAAAGAGTATTCAATTCTTTTATTTTGCCTATAATAGTAACTTACCTAATTTATCTGTCAAAACATCTTAAATATGAAATGCAAGTTTCATTTCAGGTTTGCCTATTTGTTTGTTTTGGTGCTGAGAATTGAACCCAGTATCTCTTGCATAGTAGGCAAGAGCTTACCACCGAGTTACACTCTGATGTCTGGATATAATTATTGTCTTTCCTCTCTACTCTCAAAATTATTTAAGATATACTATTTTTGGCAAAGAACTGAAATTCAAGAATACTAGATTTTCTTTTATTTGTGTCCTTTGTATTTTTGAGTCAAATCTGTTAAAACTGCTGTCAAATTACAATTCTCAGCCATAAATATGGCTTTAGCTGGTTCATTTAGTGACAAAAAAACAAAATAAAACAAAAACTGTGTGTACTACTCAGAGTTTACTAGAGAAACAGACATAATGCAAAATATACGACTATATAAGAAATTGCAAGATCGGCTTACAGTGGTCAGCCACAAAGTTGAATAAGGGACGTGCAGAGGGTGTCTGCAAGCTGGAGAGGGAAGGGTTCAGCTCAAGGGCTGGAGCTTACTGCAGTGTCCTCAAGTCCGTATCAGGAGGCTGATGGGTCTACCATAGACACTGAAGAATCTATGATGGAAGACTGAAGAGTCTACGATGAAGCCAGTGTTTGCCAGAAGCCGGGAGACGAAGTGGATCCAAGTTGAAAGCGAAGACTGAAGCTCCTCTGAAGAAGCAGCAATCAGTCCCTCCTCATTTGCCTTTTACAGTATGCAGGCTGCTACCTGGGGTGGGGTAGCACTACACCATCTGCCTGTGCCCCTCTTGCAAAGACTAAGGTTGTTACAAACTAGGGACCCTGGCCCCCTGCTGAATCACTTAATTAAACGTTTGACCTTCGCAAATTGACACAATGAACAATATCCTAGAATGGTAACTGCTTGTTCTTTACACCCCAGGATGTAGAGCTGCTGAGCTACTTAGCTAAGCTTTTAGACTTTTCAAGTTGACACAATGTACAAACCATAACACCATGTCTATAAAATTTTGATCAATTAAACTTTGATTTTCTTGACAAATGTTGGAAATATAAGAAGCCAACTTGAGTCTAAAATATGTGTATATTAAAATCAATGAAAATGAATAAGATATTTCATATGACATGACAGAATTATATTGTGTGGTACAATAGACACTGTGTGCATCAGTGAGTTTTAGAGAAAAAGATGGGCATAACTGGTTGGTATAAATGATAATGTAATTACTATATCAACCATGAGAAATAGATTTAGGAGTCCTTAGAATTTAAAATATCTGCATTTCAAAAAATTGCTTAAATGAAGCTGGATCTAATTTGGAGAAAGTTAGCTAAAATATGCAAGCATTCTTATGGTACTCCATAGGTATAATAAACAGAAGAAAACACTTATATATAAACTGTGTTTTTCATCTTTGCAAACACTTTTCTCATTGAATGCAATAATTACATTAATTATCTTTCTCATCCAATTGGAATAATGTTGAGTAAAATAATCAAAACTAAATAAGAAGGGACACACTTTTCCACCTTTTGTGCTTAACATTCAGGTTTATCCAATGGCTAAAGAATTCCTGTTTGTTTGCCAGGGACTCCTGTGTTCTTGCAAGATGAAACTACCAAGGATATATTTATTTCTGGTGGTTTTTCATGGGTTAAACTAGTATCATCACTGGAGATACTCTGTGGATATATGTGACAATAAGGTCCCCCAGGAGGTCATGACGGTGATGTTTGTATCACTCCCCTGATGTGAAAATAGGAAATATTTGACCAAATGAATTTTTCACACTTGCTTCACTACAACCAATCAAAAGGGAATTCTTTTTCCTTCAGATAAGGTACTTTATTTTGCTTTACATGTTTTTGTACAAAAATTCCCATTTTCTGGTAATCCCAGTGCTTGCTAAATGTTGTTACTCTGAAAAAAAAATATTAGGGTAAGAGAGAATGATGAGAGAAGACCTGTTTATTCACTCCTTGTGGCAGGTATTTCCCATAGTTTTATTTCTTTAAAAAATAAAGCATTTACCTACTGTGGTCATGATCAGCAAACAAAATACAAAATGAGTGGTTACCACAATAGCGATTTGCTTTGCAGAATGAATGGAGTGCTTTTTGTGAATTTTTATTTACAGTACCAGAGATCGAACTCTCAACCTTGCGCCTGCCAGGCAGCTGCTTACGCCACTGAGCTAAATCTCCAGCTTTTAGTGAATTTTTAAAGAGAGCCTTGAAAGATAAATACAGTGAATGAAAATGCCCAAGCACTTGCACACTCACAGAAATGTAGACGTGCACTCACATTACTATTAATAACAAAAACATGACCTTTACACCACTGTAAACCTGTCGAATGATTTATACTGTAGGTCATTTCGATCAAGCAATAATGAGCAAACATGATACATCTGGATGGGCAAATGGAATATATATTAAATATCTGACAGCTTGTCCCCCCCCCCTGCCTTTTTTTTATTTTTGGTATGAGTGTTAAGGAAGAGGAGTTGGGTATCTTAACTTCACTTCTCTTTTATGAGAAACACACTGATGTGTTAATTCAAACTTCTTCATGAATTTATTGACTTTGCATTATTAGTCAGATGAATGACTTCAGCATAATGAGTGACCTATAGGTAAAAGGAAACCTCTTTTGTACCCAAGAACAGATACTGCTGAACCAATTTGTGGTTAATCCCAAACCCTGAGTTACTAACCAGGTCTTCAATAATAAGGAGTAGGAACCTGAAAAGAACCCAACTTCGTATTCTTGTATTCCCTAGGTACAAATTTGTAGTGACACTGGTCGTGGTATAACAAAGAAACTACAGTCAGCATTAAAAAGTACAATTGAAAACCAAAGTACTATTGACAACGTACTTTGTGATTTAATTGAGCTGACTAGGCACTTGGAAAGAATTGTTCATACATATTTAAAAGGACTCAGGGCAATAATTAAGATTGTATTACATTAATGTGACTAATTTAGTTTGTTTTTTCCCCAATTAAAAAATTCATTTATTGAACAAAATAGCTTTCCCTTTGCCAGCTTTAATTTTTGCAGACTTGTAGTTTTCATTTAGCTTCTCCTGTCTATGCATGCATTTGTAAATGCTGCTAATTCATCACTAGTGAGTGAGTCCAATCTACATAGTAAATAAGTTAAAGCTGAAGCAGCTGATTGCAGACATCAAGTAACATATTAGTAATTCCATTCATTGCTTTTTCGCTAATGGGTTTCCTAAGTTCATTCTTTATTACATTGATCAACTGAGCACTGAGAAAGAAAGGAAAGGTGAAAGGTAGTTATGCAAACATATTGAAATTAGAAATAGTAGCAATGATATGTGATTTCAGTGGTACTGAATAAGGTATGTCAGATGAATGGCCCATAACTGAAACATTGTACATGTTCTCATATCATCTAATTATGATCACAGATGCAAAGTGTGTTGTCATTTAAGTTTGCATTTATTTTTTCTGTTCCAAATTTTCTTTCTGTTGAAGAGAATGCAGTTAACTACATTATCTCATCTCTGTCACTTGAAATTCAAATGAGCTGGAGTGAATATTCAAATACCAAAGTTTCATTTGATCTTTGATAACTACCTTTCAGATGTAGAAAGCACCGTATATAATCCGAGGATTTTTTAACCAGAGTTAATTCTATGTGTATGTGAGGATCATGCAAGTATAGTATATTTTGCTACTTTTTAAAAAATGCATTGGTACATAATAAGAATGATTAATGTACTAGTGATTGTGCTATCTACTACCACAAACTGCCTATCTGTAAAGATATGCACATATATGCACACATAAATGTATACATACTAATACTTTTCTTTATTTTAAATACACAGAGTATTTTAGATAGGAAGGTAAGCAAATTTTTAGAATTATATTTCATCTACTACTTGGATGGGTATTTACTTTTAGAGTTCATTGGCAAATACATGAAAACCATTTTTAATTTAGCAAACCATAAATATTTTATGTGAAATACACATAAATGTCTCTTTTGTGTTTTTTGTACAATAATTTTCTGGATTCCTATATTTCTTGTAGGACTTTAATGCACATGCTTGCATTAACAGTGATGTATTATTCTTCAAAATATGTAAACTAAACATATTCAGTTTAACTAAATAATGTTCAAAGCTGGGAGTGGTGGCACAAGCCTGCATTTTCAGCATTCTGGGAGACTGAGGCAGGAGGATGTTCAGTTTGAGCCCAGCTTGGGAGACTTAAGGACTTAAGACCCTCACTCAAAATAAAGAAAATTTAAAAATAAAATAAAATATAAAAAGAACTGGTAATTTTACCCAGTGTGAAGATCCTGGATTCCATCCATCCATAGTACCACAAGGAAAACAATTGTTTTTCAAAGATTACTTCCTCTTTTTCGAACATGTCAGCAGTTTCTTTGACAGTTAATACTACAGTAATAATGCTAGTGACAGCAAGCGACACTTGTACTTTCAGTTAACTGCTTCTCTATGCTCTTAATTTAGTTTTTCACTTTTGAAATAACCAGACAGATGATTCTTTTCCTCAGTGTACACATGGAGAAACAGAGGATCAGAGTTTATACTTTAACAAGCTTTACGCTTAGACTGATTTCAAATCTGTGCTCTTCCATTTGCGAGCTGTTTTCCCTTGTTATAACTATTAATATCATTAAATTCTGAGTGACCGTAAAATTAAAATTATGATGGCTATTTCATGAGGCAAAAAAGCCTTGAAATGATAAAAAGGTAATCTATAATTGACAAAAATACTGAATAGATTGCATAATAATTATAAGTTCTAAGCACATTATTATTGATTTTTATTTAATTTATTCCCATGTATTCTGTAAATTTGTCAATCACTTTTCTTTCTTTCTGTGTTCTTTATTTCATGTCATTGGTTTCTCCTTATTCACCAATATTTGTCTTCATACAACAAACAAATCATTTCATGGATTCTAACACAAGCAAGTGCTAACATATGCATATGCAATCTATACAATTAAAATATTTAATGTTGCTGTATATTATCATTTTTTCTTTGGCCACCTTTGAATTTCTGTCTTGTGTCTTTGGCTTCTGTTGTTTGTGGAATCCCAAATCCTCAAATCCTAAGTCTTTCTTTTGTGGCCTACATCCTTTTATAGGTCACTCATCCACAAACATTTCTTGGGAATCAAAAATTTACTAAAGTACTCATACGTGTGTAACTATGTTGATTATGACCTCAACCACAATAAAGATTTGGATATGGAGATTTTTTTCTGCCTCCTGAATCTACGTATTATTGCATTGAGTTTCTCGAGATTATGGTTGAACAGTTTGCAGATGTCTTAATGTACGTTCCATTGTATGCAACTAGCTTTCTTTAACCCACTTAATATTTTTTTTAATATCCTTGGTTCTGAATTTATCTGTATTCCCTGCAAAGACAAATTTTCCAATTATAATGATGACTAATTATTGTGGCATTTTACTATACAGTCAAATGATCCTTATGTAATTTCTTTCAGATATTTATTTGATAATTACCTCCAATTTTTGTTAGTTCAATATTTCTTTTTTGTTGTTGTTATTGTTTGGTCTTTTGGTCTTGCTACACAGCCCAGGCTGGCCTTAAGCCCATGATCCTCCTTCCTCAGCAACCCAAGGAATAGGATTGTGAGTGTTGCCACTGAGTTTAGACCTCAGTCTTTCACTCTTAGAGGTCATATATTGCATGTTTTATATATTCTTTTTCATTTTCTGTCTTTTCTTCTGTGTGATTTTCAGAGATTCACTAATTATCATGGCAAAAAATTTCATCAAATATTGACTGACATGTGGCCAAAAATATAAGTGAAATTTTGAAGAGAACCAAAGGGTTCATATATGCCACAACACAGAGGAGCATTCATAACATTATAGTAAGTGAAAGAGGCAAGTCACAAAGACTGCATATTGTGTTACTGAGTATTGAATATCCAGAATAAGTTAATCTATACAGGTAGATATTAGGTTAGTGGTACTCTATAACTACACATTATATAACAAGGAGTGTGACTGATAATAGAAACAAGGTTTATTTAAGAGTGAAGAAATGTTTTAAATTAAACAGAGTGCTATATGCACAACTCTGTGAACATAGTAAGAACCATTACATTTCATATTATAAGTCAGCAAATTTTATGACATGTGTATCATTTCTCAATAAAGCTTCCATATGCATATATAACATTTAAAACTTATTAATTAGCCTTAAAAACATGCCAAATCAAAGAAGTCAGCAAGAACACATCATATAATATATGATTCCATTTTTAAGATCTGTTCACAGGGTATAAATCTATACAGACAAAAAATAAACTAGAGCTCATGTAGGGCTGGGAGATTATGGAGAATGAGTAGAGGTTGTTAGTAGATATGCAGTTTCCTTTGGGGTAATAAAAGCATAAAACTTAATTATGATAACAGTTACACAGCTCTGAACAAGTCTATACAGTATTGAATTTTATAATCTAAATGGATAGATTTTCATATTTGTAAATTATAACTCAATATTTATTAAACAACAGCCTACTAGGATTCTGTGTGTGCTTGTGTATGGAAGGTGGTTATTTTAGAACGGTTTCAATTTACAAGAAATTTCTATCTGGATACACATATTCTCCAAGTCAATGTATTTTGCTTGTTCCATTTTGGCTTAATTTTCTAGTTACTGAGACAAAATACCCGACATGCAGAGCCGAGAAGAAGGGTTTATTTTAGCACACAGTTTGTAGAGATTTCAATTCAGAGCCAGCTGGTACTCAGTCAGGAAGGCATGGGTGAGGGGAATCACAGAGGAGAAACAGTCCATGGCATGGTAGGCAGAAAGGTAGCAATGAGCAGCAGCAAGCTTGCCTTCCTTCTCTCTATATTCCATACAGAATGTAGCCTGTTGATTAGTGCCAACTATTCCCAGGGTTGAGCTTCCATTATCCACACCCTTAATCCCAGCACCACATCCTTATTCCTAGTATCACACACTAATCCCACCACCTTCAAATCTTCCAACTTATGACTGCAAGAGACTTTTGGGGAACATCTAGATATAAACCGTAATACCTTCATCAAGATACTGTGGTATAAACTTTTAAATCAGAATGTCCTCCCTATATTAGTTGATTGGAGAACAGGATAGAAAGCACAAGTATAATATATATAAACCAACTTAAATACTCTCCTATCAGGAAAAAGATTCATCCTTACCCCAAGCTATCATTAGTGTTCCTAAATCGTGATTTACTCTCACTCATTTTTACAAAAGAATAAATAACACACACATACATACCCCTTATTTTTTTTTAATTTTAATTTTTTTTTGTTTTGGTCTCAGGGACATAGTCACCTTCCTATGTTAGCAACAGTGAGAGCAAATCAGGACCTTTGTCTTGTTAACTCCATCCATCTCCTCCCTGCCTGCAGTGCCTCCATATCAGAAATTCTTATATGGGTTCTTTGTAGAATACCAGCTCCTTTTCTGCAAGGTCTTAATTCAGTTTTTTCTGTGTTTTGTCATTTACGCTTTATCCATTTTCTCCCCATATTTTATCTCTCCCCTGTTCTATCCTCTGTTCTGTTTTCTCAATACCATTATTTGAGAAACTTTGGTCTAAGAAACCTTCTCATGTTTCCGCATTGTAGCCAGCCATTCACGCACTTAACTACTGAAATTTTGAGCCAAAAATAAACTTCTCCTCCTTTACGTGGTGTCAGATATTTTGTTCCAGCTACTGGATCACTGATCAAAAACAAACATTCAGTACAGAAAGACAATCTTTACAATGACAAACTTTCTCGAAGGTATGCAAATGACCAACGCACATAAAAAGACTATACTCAACATCACAAATCATCAATTTTAGTACGTATCTATATTGTATAGTGTTTATGGTTAAATTGATCTCTTTAAGCATGTATGATTTTTAAACTTTTCCTCTTCTATGAAATATGTAGTTCATTATCACTTTTTCTATTTGTCTTGCTTTGCAATAGCAACAGAGAATTCCTTCTCACTTGTGACTTGGACTCTTTGTCCCCCTCCCAGGCTCTCTGATCAACAATTTCAGCTATCAACTTCTGGGAGATCTTTTTCTCTATATTTTTCATGTGAGTGAATTTATGTGGCACTTATCTTTGAGGTCTGGTTACTTTCATTTATCATGCTGATTATCAGTATCATTTATATTGTCACAAATGACAACCTAGTTATTTTTAAATGGTGAGTAGTTCTCTATCATTTATAAGTACCCCATCTATTAACTCATTTCTAAGTTTGTGAACATTTAAACTGTTTACATTTCTTGAATCTTTGGAAGAATTCTGTTATAAATGAGACAGTTCAGATGTCTCTTTGACACTCTGATCTCATTTTTTTAATATATTTGGATAATAGTGTGATTGCTAGATCCTGTGATATTTCTATTCTTATTTATTTTCCATATGGCTGTACTACTGCAGAGCATATGCCCAGTAACAGTGTGAGTACCCTTCTCCATATTCGTGCCATTTTTTGACTTTTGGATAAGAGTCATTTATATATTTTAAGTCAATGAAAAATTATGCTTAAGCTACAATTATTTAAAAACCAAAGCAGTATTATAAATATGTGCGGTACATCTTAACATTTAGAGTAGATAAAAATCAAACAACTCATATTTCCTAATGGTTGTGGAGGTACATAATTAATATATAGCTAAATTTTTGTATGATGCACAGATACCTATAGCATAGAATTTAGTATGATTGCATACTATCTTCGATTTTAGTGGTACATCTTGTGTTTTATCTGTTGGTATAATTAAAATTACTCATACTCAATATTTTTGAACATGTTTTTATGTGTTCTTTTACCATTGATGTATTCCCTTCTTATGAAATTTTTGGTCAAAGTTTTTGCCACATTATATTATCTTTTTTATTGAGCTATAATGGTTCTTATTTATTTTGAAAACCTGTCCATTTTCAGGTAAGTATATTGTACAATATTTCTCTTAGTTAGTATCTAGTGTGTTTGTGTGTGTGTATACATATCAGATATTATTTGTTTACGAGCTATGATTTCTTTCCTTGCATCTATTATATACAAATATTTGACTTTGCATACTTTTTTCCCACAGTTTCTTGCAGCTTGTTTTAAATGTTGTTTTTATTGAGTGTTCTATCTTTTCAAATCTTTGCTTCCAGTACTTTCAAAATATATTTTCTTTGACTTGTAACTACTTACACTGATGACTTACATATCAGTTTTTCTGTTATTCCTGTCAGAATGACACTTCTTTTTATATGCCTTCTCTAAAGAATATTTTCAATATTTTTACAGCAATTTTTATATGACTGTCAAGCTTCCTATGTAGTGTTTCTTTGTGTTTCATTGACTTATCTTCACTAGTCTTGGCTTTGCTTTTAAGTTTTAATAATTATTGCTCATTTACTTTTTTAATTATTGTATAATTCATCTTTAATTCCATTTGACACTTTATAATTAATAAGCCTTTCCTTAATTTCTTATAATTTGAATGCCTACTAATACAGACTTTATAAATTCTGTATTTAAATCACCCTTTCTCCTACATTTCTCTAGTCTAAATCATTCATTCTGTCTAATTTTTTGTTGCATTCCCAATGCTGTTTATAAAAAATATAAATAATAGTTTAAGATAAATTATTTGTCTTCAAACAGGATTTATTTTAGTTTTGATAATCACAATAGTAAAATCACAGAAGATCATACTATCTCTGATTTTTTAAATTAGAAACTCCTAAGTTTCAGTTTCCTCTTTGTATATAATTTTTAAATGTTGATCTCTCTGGTTGGAACATCTTTTTATTACCCAGTAACTAAGTTTCTTTATCCCTCAAATATCAATCCTATTGTTATATCAATGTGAAGCTTTCATTCTCTTCCTAAGACAGATTAAAGAAGGTGTTCATGTTATAGTCAACTGAACATAATATCTCTGTACTTATACATATATGTTATTATATTATAAAGCTTTATGTGTGCATACCTCTTCCACCTGGATTCTAAACTCTTTGAAGACAGTGGCTGTGTCTTTTGCATTTTATGTTTGAAGAATTTATCATATTTATGTGAAAGTGTAAACATTTTCAATATAATGAGTATATACATTTATTATTTATTTCAATAGTTTTTGAGCAGATATATTGTGTTTTATATATCTGCCCTTGGAGATAGATGAATGAATAAGCTCTCTTTCAAGCCTTCTGGCATTTCACATTGTATTATGCTTACAGAATAATATAGCTTGACTATGCAATGTGATGTACTGAATATTAACATAAATTACTTTGGATCCAGAGTGTAGAAAATGTTTAATTTCTTTTGGAGAAAAATATTGTTAAAAATTACGTCCCAGAGGAAGAATTACATGAGTTAAGGGTAAACGATGACTATGTTAGCTTTCTTTGACAAAACAGGTAAGAAGTTATTCAGGGAAAGAACAGCTTATGCAAAAATATGAAAATATGGAAAACCATTGGATTTCAGAATTTATTTTGTAGATACGAAAGATGAACATTAAGACACTTGTTTTTTTAGAAAATTTTATGTCGTTGAGGCTCAATTAGGGATACCTTTACGGTTGGCATCTTGACCGCAACCAAGTCATTCATGCACCTGTTATGTTAGTCAGTATCTAACATCTACCATTTATTTGTGGCCCTGGCCTTGTTACTGGGAACTCAGCGTGAAAATGTGGATAAAATTATTTCCTTTTGTCATGGGTTTATATTCTGTAAAATGCAAGGGAATGAATTTTTAAAGATGGGTATCTTAAAGATTCAACATACTAGGTCTGTAAAAGGTTTTATTACTTCCTATCACATCATACCTAGGTAAAAATGATGAGAATAATTACATAACTGCTCCTAATATATTTTACATTCCCTTATTTCATAATTTCAACTAATCTTTTCTTCTTTGTTTCAGGTGATTTAAAATGATTTTCATGAATAGATGGATAGATTTATTTATCTAATTAACTTTAGACTATTGAGAGAGAAGAATAGGAGTCCTACTATTGATATACTGCTGAAAGGTGGCATATTTTTCTTCTCCATGGTATACTTCAGTATTTCTTTTGCCATGTTCAGTGCCAGATTCTGCAAGACAACATACAAGGAAAGACACTTAAAACTACTAGCATATAAAATAAAATATTATTGTGAAAAAGATGCAAAAATCAATTAAGCTGGCAGTGAACTGTACCTATGCTAGCCAGTCATTAAGATTGATTTTAAATGTTTTTACTGTATATCTTCTTATTTCTTCTCTTGCAACACAAAATTTAGTTTATGCATTGCAATTAATTTACACAGACTGTACGTGTAAATTGTAAGGATTCACAAAGTCAAACAAAAATATTCAAGCATTTAGATAACATTTTATCAACTTAAAATTAACAGAATGATATTTTTCTTACAAAAATGCAAATTTAATAATAGTATTGTGAACTATGTCTGTAATAAAATGTTTGACTAGAAGCCTACTTGGGTAAGTTATCCTCTCTTCTGTCTCTAAATGAAATTTACACTCCACTTTTTACAAACAAATAATAATTAGTCACATGCAAATAATTTCAGACTTTTAATTTCTCATTTGCAAAAAGAGTCCCAGAATGATTTTTGGAAAATATTGATATTTTGAAACTGTAGTCAGTGACAGCACTGCAGTGGGATGATGAATATTTCTTGTAAAAATACCCCAGGATTAAAAAAAGCCTCTTGATTATATTCCGATTTTTTTCATTTTATGCATAAAGTAAATATGAACTCTATTCTCCAAGGGGTACAAGCATTAAAAAGAGATTTTTACTGCTATTCTTTATATATTAGTAATAATAATATATAGTAATTAGTAATTAGTCAAAAAACATTGATTAGTAATGAGAGGTCAGCATGTGTTTTACAACTTCTAGTAAAGTTTCTATGTTGCTTTGATTTGCAGAAGTAGTAAAAATCAGTCGGATAGTGCCGTGTTTTAGTGATATGTTTTGTGATCTTATGCTGTTTAATCTTCATGAGTAAAATTAAAACAAAAAATGAATCAGAAATAGTAGTCAAGATATGGCACACTGTTTACAAAGTACGCATGAATAATTAGATAATGAAACTTTGCATTTCTTGATTATTTCAGTACTTCAAAATTCTTATATATATGATTCACTGTATTTTAGTTTTTAATGGTAATAAAGAAGAGAAGTTTAATAATTCACTAATTGACATAATAGTACCATAGGATCTAATGGAAATAAAGGTTGAAACTCAGAGATAGCTATATGAGTAACTCCTCTTGTGCATGGGCTTCCATTTGTCATGCATTTTGTTGAGTGTTCCTGTAGTTATGTGCACATTTTGTAGCACTGTTTCACGTAAACAATGTAAGTAATAATTAAAACATTCATGTGAAGTTTTATCCTGTTCACTGTCTTTTTCCCTTCAGGATCCCTTCCGAATGTTATTTTTTAATAAACCCTACAAGTTCCTAGATGTAACTCTAATCTCTAGCACAGTTGTCAGTTCCTCAGTAAAGTGAATAGTTTCTAAAAT